>JAQIWG010006453.1:0-13303 GCA_034695025.1 Chamaedrilus cognettii | reverse complement strand
TTACTGATTTAAATCATGATTTAAATCGATTTAAATCACCGATTTAAATCAATTGATTTAAATCATCTACACCCTGTCACCTGAATTGGCCTTTTAAATTTTTTGGCTGGTATACTATACAGAATTTAATAGTAAGTAATAGTGTTTTTATGGGACAAATTATTGGTTTGTTTGATTGACAGGTGATAGAGCTGTTTGAACAGCTGGAACTCTCTCATCTAGTCGTCGTTCTCGCCAAGTCTGCGCAACAGATTGCTGAGCCGGATGACCCCAACAGGGTGGGCCAGAAAATCGATATTTGCTCTATATTAAACAAATATTGATGATATATTTCAACAAATCCGCTAAAACTGTACTCGCTTCCGTATTTTCTTTGCCGTTCGGTACCATTTAAATTGAATAACAGGAGAGTTAGTGGTAAGTCGGTTAGTTTAACAAGTGCTTGCTTGTAAAGTTAGTTTTATATCTAGCAAGAATTGTAACAAATATTGGGCGAGAGCTAATCTAGAAATAGTTGTCGCGACTGGCATCATTGTGTTTCTTGAGAAGGAACGATAAAGCTAATAAATGTATAGTTGATTGAAATTGCAATTAGAAGTGAAAATGAAATAAAGGTATATTCTTCAGTTGAAATAAGGAATTAGAATTGTTATTTCTTACTGCCGGTTGCTCGACCTCGATTTGAAGTGCAATTTAATTTTGTGGTCCGAATTGACCAATCAAATTATTCGATACAATGCTCTCGTAGATTTTCATCGGTTAAATCGGACTACAAAATTAAATCTCACTTCAAATCGAGGTCGGGCAATCGACAGTTAATGAAGAATGGAGAGGATTAGTTGGACAGAGAAGGTAACAAATGAGGAGGTATTGAGAAGAGTGGGGAAAACAAGGACGGACTATGATTGAAATGATAGTCAGAAGAAAGAAAAGCTGGATTGGACATGTATGAGAGGAGAGGGTTTGTTGAGAGAGGTGATGGAGGCAAGAATGGAGAGTAAGAGAGGACCGGGAAGGCCACATACTGAAATGATAGATGACCTGCTTGAGAAGCAATCGTATGCGGATATGAAGAGAAGGGCTGAAGATTGGATTAGGTGGAAGGTTTGGACACCAAAGCCCTGCCATTTGGCAGAGCTCTGAAGAGAGCGGGACTTCTTAATGATCAGTAATGTATTGTATCCGTTCTACTAACTCATACAAAGGTTACTGCTTGTTCTGCGCGAAGCCTTATTTTTGTTGATCCCCCTGGGGGCCTGCAGGCCCATTTGGTTGCGTTTCTCACGTACATGCTGCTGTGCCAAGCCCCGTCACTACAGGCTGAACAATGCAGCACCTATGGTGGTGGTCAAGGATCAAGGTTGCTTCCCCGTGGGGAACCAACCTTGACTAGCAGCAGAAATGACACCTAAGCATGAAATACGAATACTCAAGCAAAAACTTATGCTTTGACCCTTTTTGTAAAAAGTCTGCTGCTAGAAAATAAGTCATCTTAAATTAACAGTTGCTATGTGAACAACGTTTGGTAGTTTGATTGGTAGGTTTCAGGGTCATGACCTACACACATCCAATCATCATAATTACAACTATTAACCAGAATTTAAATCAAATTCCGCTTTTGCTAAAAAGATCCCTCCTTCTATGGTATTGTGTGCTGCTAGTGCGTGCGCGATCTAAGCTTGTGATATCTGTGTGCTGTGCACACAGCCGACGCTGTGGTCGAAGCTCTTCAAGCACGAGCTAGAGATGAGTCATACGGACGAGGCATACGCCGCAATGCTCAGCAATCCTGAGCCAGCAAGGTGAGAAACAATCTGATGACCTTCTGGCGGAACCAGTGTGCTGCTGCTGATGTTATCTGTGGCAGATTAGATTGGCTCTATAGATTGTTGCCAAGATGTGCTTTCATGATGTCACATGACTTTGTGTCTCATGTTCAATGATTGGATTAGCTCTGCGGATTGGCTGTACTGCAGCCAAGTTGTGCTTCTAGTCATTTAATCTGCATTAGCTTAGATTCGTGCTATGGATTTACTGTGCTGCAGCCAAGTTGTTCTTCATTCTACTCATTTAATCTCTATTAGATTAGATCAGTTCTGCGGTCTGCATAACTTATTAGTTTTTCTCTGACCAAGATTCGTCGTGTTGCGTGCGCAGACGACGTGACTGCCTGCGACAGTTTGTCGTTGTCCTCTGTGAGCGCAACGATCTCGCGAAGCTTGTTGAACTCAACTATCGCAACGAACGAGTCAACCTTGAACCAGAGGTAATCTAGGCGTGATAGTATCATTTAGGAGTTCTGGTAAGTAATCCCTTTTTCGTATTGGTTTAGCGCTATCTGACCTAAAATTAGCGTCAGCACGGTAGTGTGGAGGTGGTTGGTAGGTCTGTCGTTGTGTCGGCGGTTACCCTAAGCAAGCGGATGCGGTCATTGTCTACCTCATTAGTTTGTGTGCGCGGCGGCAGGTGGTGGATATTCTCGAGGCCCGAGCGCGCTCTATTGACATAGCGAAGCACAACTACTACGACCTTCTCTACGCCTTCCACATCAACCGCAACAACTACCGCAAGGGTGTGCCACTACGCTGTTTGCTACTCTCATGTTTCTCACAGTTAACTGATTTATTGAATCGTTTGCATCATTTTGTTAATATCATTCAACATTGGACATTTGAAAAAGATTATCGTGAAAGCGTATATTTCCATTATAGCAAGAACTCAGTTTCCGTGTTAAGACTTTACTGTATTATATTTCATATACTATTATATCTCATATAATATTATATTTCATGTAATATTATATGAAATATAACTATTATGTCTGGTGTCCATTTTTTGTATGCTTTGGGTCCAGTTTGCATATTGATAAATGTCAGCCTCTCAATCCCTGAGAGATATATATACATACTACATTTAACGAACCAAAACTAGGTCATGCAAACGGAGATGAAAAAAACATTATTTGCTTGATCTTAGTTTCGGAAGAAGTGCAGCAGACTACATTGGTGCTTCTGACGTTGTGTTAGGGTCAATTTGGATCAGTTGTTGAGCCTAATTATTGGATTGGTCACTTTTAACTCTGTGTTAAGGTCATTTCCTGAGCAATTTTTCTCTGTTCTGGGCCGCCGCTGCAAAGTACGAGTGCTGTAAGGGTTAATTAGGATTAATTAGGGGTAACTGGCGTCATTTCGAATCAATTGGATAAATTAGGGCCCGTTTTGAGTCAGTTTCTCTCTATGTTCTCAGCTGCCGCAGCCATGTACGAGTGCGGTGGTCGTTCTGGGCCAGAGCAGCTCGGGGTGCGGGGCCTGCAGCGGCGCGCCAAGTCCCTGCTCGCCTGCATCAACGCGCTCCAGCTGGGCGACCCTGACTACGCCTGGATCGAGAAGCCTGTCGCTGGCGGGGTGACCACAGGGGGCGAGGAGGGGAAGAAACTCAGCCGTTTTCAGTGGAAGGTGGGTTGGGGTTGTCGTCAAGTCTTTGCTTGTTTTTGGGTGTGCCTTTTTGAAATGCTTTGTTTTGTTTTTTCATATTGAGTAGCAGTTAGTAACAAGTTATTTGTTACAAACTGCTACAGTAACGTTTGTGGTTTACGTTGAGGTTTTAGCTAAAAAAGTTACAAGCTAGGATTTAACATCCACTCTTAACCGAAGTCGTAACTTGTTTTCAAGTCGTCAACAGCGAAAGTTGTGTTTGAGTTGCCATCTATTTTTTATTTTTGAAAACTGTGAGACACTTATTAACAACTTCAATCATACGCTGTGCAAACGTCTGCTGTGTAAGAACTAATTATAAAATATGCTAGATATGCTTATTTTTTTGTAACCCGATCCCAAACCTTCAGTGCCCATCATGTGTCGCAGGCCCCAGTTCGCGTAGTTCAGCGCGTAGAAGTGCTTGATCTACGCGCGGTGCGTCGCGAGTACTCCCTTGTCCGCGCTCGCCTTGCCCTCCTTGAGCGGTCGCCCTCTGCAACGGCCGCTCTGGCGCCCCCTCTCACCGCCCTCCCCGGGTTTGGGCCTGCGGGGGGTGGGGGGGGCCTGAGAACTGACGAGACGGTGGGGCAGTTGGTGGGGGTGGGGATGTTTGACGAGGCGCTGCGACTGAGCCGACTGTTTGAGATGCCGCTCACGCCCATCTTTGACGGACTGACACTCAGGTAGCTTTTGTTCTTTTTTGTTTTTAGGTTTTTGTTTGCTTTGTTTTTATTTGTTTTGTCTTTCGTTTGTTTTGTTTTTTGTAGCTTAGCACGAAGCACGTGTGTAGCACAAAGACTATATACAGTCTGTTTTGGGCAAGAGAGACAGCACAGAACCGCTCTCCCTTCTTTAGTCGCCTTTTACGACTTGCCCGGGAGCTCTGGGCTACAAGCCAATTCCTTGTTCTAGGCCTGCAGGGAACGCTCAGGTGTGTGGCGGGGTTGGGTTATTTGATATAACAGTACTGTTTTATTCCAAAACGTTGTCTGATTGGTCGTGTTGTATATGGTGCCTGACTGATGATCTGTGGTGTGGTCGCTAGATGCATTCAGCTAGCGGAGAACAGTACGTCAGCGATGGCGTGCGAGAACGCGTACTCAAGTGAAGCGTGGGCGTGGCTGCAGACTAACGAACTGCCCACCCCCGCGCCCGGCAACGAATCTATGTAGGCTAATTAACTGATACCATTGAACTATCCACGTTTTATTTTGAGTATTTTCAAATGGTTTTGTTGGAATGTTATTAAAATATAGATAAGTTATGTAGTGAGCGGTACAGTTTGTATTACGTGACCTTTTGTTTCAATATTTGTTTTTATATTGCGTTTTAAGAAGATTTAACAGATTGCATTATAAATACTGGGCATAGTAGTCTGTAGTATGTTTGATAATAATAGTGACTTCACCCAGGTTTCAAAAGATTTGGTTGTGTTTATAATCGCCAGATAATTTTCTAAATAAATATTAATAGTAAATTATCTAAATAGTTGTTTAAATCACTGTCGATGCAAGAACTGCTGATAAAGAACATAACAAATGCTCGTTGGTAAATAGCAATAATTAATTGAAATCATTGAAGACTTCTTGAACGAGTGTAGTTTTGTCTCTGTATAGTACGGCGACGGACCAGGCATGGAAGCTGCTCCAGTCTTATCTGGAGCGGTTTGAGGACCGCACGACGCGCTACCACCGCTGTGTGGCCATGCGCACACTCTCGCGCGGCTTTACTCTTCCTGCCTGGCTCATTGCGTCGTACAAGGTCAGAATTATTGTTGTTATACTGCTTGAACACCAGGCGTTAAGGCGTTCCAACATGCAGAATGCTATTGTTAGATATATGTTCTGCTTATTTTACTGCTCGCAATTCTATGCTTAAATTGGTAGTATGGTTTAGCGCATTTTTCCAGCTTTACTATTTTTCAATTTCTGGCAAAACAGTGAGCTGTGTTGGCCAAATTATTTGAGTAGTTGCTGACACTTATGTTGGGGTGAGCTAAATAGTCTAGAGGAGATGACAGAGAGGGATTGTTGAGAGACATGATAGAGAGAAGAATGGAGGGAATGAGAGGACCGGAAAGGCCACGGATCACGGATCAGGACCTTCTTGAGAAGGAAAGAATGCAGAGATGAAGAGAAGGGCCGAAGAACGGCTAGGGTGGAAGTCTTGGATACCAAAGACTTGCCATGTGGCAGAACACTGAAGAAGAAGATATGTCACCAGCGGAAACCTTCTTGCGACTATTTACCCCAACTCAACTTTATCAGCAACTATTCAAATGATTTGAATTTTTTTTTTCCAAATTCAGGCGCTGAACGCCCCGGAGCTGCTGCGCCTCTACCTCGACTACGACCGGCTGGGCGAGGGGGCCGTTCTGGCGCTGCAGTACATCGACGCCATGCTGGGGCGTGGCAGGGACGCCTTCGCTCTTCAGGCACACATGCCTTGCCTTTTTGCAAATTATTTATGCACTTCTGTTGTTTTTCAGCAAACGTTACCACATTTTGCTAGATCACTGTTCCATTTGAGTGATTTAAAACTTGTTGAGAATTAGATTTCTGTGTATTTGTCATCATTTAATTTTTTCATTGGCAGCAGCTGAATTGTTATGGCAAAGTTTAAAATGCTAGGGGTATTTGGACACACATAACACCTACATTTTATCCTGGTTGAAGTCAAGTGTATGCGAGGTAATTTGAATTTGAGGCCTGAATTCAGAATTCGCAGATATTTCTTTTGAGTTAAAGATATCAGATTATTGTCAGACTATTTCCTTCAGCGTATCTTTTCGGAGCTATCTAATCCTCCGCTCGTCCTAAAATCGAGCCTTAATAATTCGGTTTACTCCAGTGCGCCGTGCAGGATGATAAAAACTTTTTTTGTGCGGTGTATCAGATTACTTATATTGTGGCGGTGTATCAGAATATTTGTGTTGTTGCGGTGTGCAGGACTACTTGCATGCCGGTGCGGCGCCGGTCTGGCTTCCTTTCACAGCGTTCGATCAGCTGAGAGTGGCACTCACAGAGGCAAGCAAGGAACCACGCTATAAACAGGTATGCAGCATCATACGCATTCAACAAATTTGAGTATTTTATTTGTATGTTGTCAAGTTAAGTCTAAATTTATTTGCTGGAGTTCATTCAGTTTAGAATCGCCTAAGCTACTTGTAATTATAATGATCTGTGCGAGGCGCTGTGGTGTATTGGTTAAGGCGTCGGACTGAGAGTCCAGAGACCTGGGTTTGAATTTCGGTGCCAGATCGTCCAGGGTAATTTATTTTTCTGGTTGGCGATAGGAAGGGCATCCTACTGTATAAACCCAGCTTCAATATAAACGTCCAACCTGTGTTAACATGAACACGGCGTTACAGGCTTGCCTGTATCGCATTGGAATGGATGTCAAAAGCGATGAGTGGGCCAACCATTGTTTATTGTTTATCTCCAAGATGTCCAGCTAAACTTTCTCTTGGATTTCTTCCAGCTGCTGTCGTGTCTCAACGAGTCGACTCAGCGCTACTTTGCTGCGGCCAAGTCCGTCACCGCCGATACGCTTGCCATGAGCTCCAGCAATCATCAGCGCTCCTAGCATCTTCTACCAACTCTAGAGATTTCCCAAAGCCGAGTTTTTTTCGATCTTGTGTTCAGATATTGTGCCGAGATTATAGGGCGATTTCAAAGGCGTTCCTTGAAAATTACGTATGGAACCTTTCTCAGCAAGGAAGAGATTTTTATAGTAGCCCTAAACTTCCCCATGAAAAAGTAAATTATGGTCGCACCTCTCTGAATTCATTTGCTACGTCCGAAAACTAACGCGACGTTATAAATTTAAAGCAATATGATCGCACGCTTATATAAAAATTTACTAGCGTTTTTCTTGAAAGAAATTGTTGTTGACGACTTCCTTGACCTTGAAAGGTTCAGCGTTAGATTGTCTGGCTTGTGACTGGCATTGCGTTTTGGGAACTGCGAAACTGAACTGAGAAACTGTTTGTATTGTGTTCGACTTGATATGCTAAGAAATCGCTGCTTGCTTAATGAATAGGGTGGAATTGGTGTAGAATACTACTGAACATCATTGTGCAGAGAAAGAAAAACTGGATAGGGCACGTAGTGAGAGGGAAGGGATTGATGAGAGAAATACTGGAGGCAAGAATGGAGGGCAAGAGGACGAGGGGAAGGAAGCGAGTGGGAATGACGGATAAGATACTGGGAAGAAAATCATATGGAGACATGAAGAGAATGGCGGTGAACCGCCAGGTGTGGAGAGGTTGGATGCCAGGGACCTGCCGTGTGGCAGTGCACTAGAGAGAGGTGTAAGGTTGTGTTGAGATTTTGAAAGATCCTAGTCGAAAGATTAACATAGCAAAACCAAAATAACCTAACAGATTGAATTTATGGAAAAATTTGGATTGTTCCTATTTCGTTTGTACAGACGTCGTCGTTGCATATAGGCGTACGTGGTTGGTAGATTCATCACTTGATCGTAGATACAAAACGTGAGTGATGTTTTTTAAGACGTAATTATCGGCGGTATGAAAATGCTATTTTTATTCCACAATATTATTTTGGATAATATTTTGGATTAGTGATCATTGGAACAACTCTGTGACTGTTATTTAAAATGATTCAAAGGCCATTCAAACACGATGCCCTTCATACCATAGCTGCGAGTCGGCATTATGTTTGTATGAACTGTATTTTGAAGTGTAGTGGTAGGGATTTATCTCGCTTTATCTCGCTCGACTACGCTTCCACATTGTTTCAGGGCATAATAATGTTATAGGGTCGTTTGCTTTCTTTGGTTCCAGCATCTGTCTCTGGTTTACACTTGCACAGTTTGTTGTGTCGTAGCGCACATGACGGTTGTGACTGAAGTCGGTTCTTCATGGCGTTGTACAGCCGAAATATAAAAAGTTATACCTGCTTTATTTCCCAAATTTGTCTATTTTTACTATAGGTTAAGCCATAGTAATTAGAATATAGTAGTAATGCAGATGAATGGTCTATGTCACTGCTCTGGGCTAGGCCGTAAATAATTATGATGAGCGTAGTTACTATGGTCTAATTTAATACAATTTATTCATTTTTATACATTTGCAAATATATTTATTTTTAATATATAATGCTTATTCTAATACGCTTCTTAGAGATTTTTTGTGCGGATATTAGCCTGTTAGCTTACAGCCTGAGGACTTAATTACTGTGGGTACTAAAACCAGGAAAAAAGAACATGTAGACAAAGTTGAGTATTCTGCTGAAAGGTTTTACTTTTTACTGATCTCTATTGTATTGTTGTTATAAAAACACGAAAAATCGCTAGAGATAGAGGCTTTAAGGGTTTTAAAATGAAAAATTTGCCAAATTGTCAGTAATTAAATTATTGTTCAAATTTAGCCTTGAGTTAACAATTTCAGGTATGTGCTGACTACGAATTTAAAAGGAATTCTAGAAGGGCTATATTGTTAATATAAAAACTGGGCATATACGCGCACATGCTTGTATAGGTAATGTGACTTACGTTTAGTCAATTTGTTTAAATCTTGCTTTCAAATGAGGTAACGTCGTAAAGGACAATATGTCTTCGACTCTTCGTCGTTTTGCCAATTAGACTATTACGGTATATTTAGTATGAACCGAGACCGCGTTGACTGTTAGTTGATTCATTTTCTATGCGGTTGCATCATTCATTTTGGTTTTTTTAAAAGAGAACTAACCAGCGCAGGGAATAAAGGCTAGGTCAAACTGTATAGGATGACCTATATGACCTACATGACCTGCTACTCTGGTTATTTTGAGTACATTGTCCATTTTGGTTTTTAGAGAGCATCGCGTTCGTTGTCACCGATCCTGTCATGTCTGCTCCCGCCGACGCCCCGCCTCCGGCTGGACCGGGTGCGCGACGCCCTAAAATCAAGCCGGTCGTCAATGTTAAAGCTCGGGGGACCGTTTCATCAAAAACTGAAAATATCGTTGTGACTGCGGCGCTAGACGTAGCAACGGTGCAAGGTGAACCAGGCTCCTCCACCGAAGCAAAAGACACCATAGTAGTCGAAGCTGGTTTGAACGTGACTGGTAACGCTGCGACTGCGAATGAAGGCCAACTTTCATCGTTTTTTGCAAAGAGCATAGTCAATGAAGTTAAGTTATCGGCGCTCAAAAATGCTGAGGCTCCCTCATCAGGTCTGCATGGAATTGTTTCCACACGAGCTGAGACACCTGATGGGATGATAGCGTCATCATTGAGTCATCCGATTTCCGCAGAACCCATTGAGATGCAGATCCCCGTCTCAACGTCTGCAAATGAAGGGCGCACTTTAAGTGAGCCTGCCGTTACAGAACCTTCACCAGGCAAATCCACGTTGTCTGCTTCCACCACTGCAGCCAAATATGAAGCTGCTGCAATGGTTTCTGTGACGTCACCTTCGACACAGCCAGCTGTGCCTGCGTCAGTCGTCGTTGTTTCATCCACAACGCTTCATCGGAGAAATCGAGTAAAGGCAGTCGTGAACGTTGGTGGCCGTCGGCCTGCGCAACCCGCCGAATCTAGTTTGGCAACGTCGGTAGATGGCTTTTTTATGGGTTCTGTGTCAGATCCTAGTGTAGCATCGTCGTCCACGATGACGGAGTCTAACAAGGTGCAAGTTTTTGCAGCGGAGTTCACCGCCGTGAAATCCATTCCGGCTGGAGTTGGCGCACTGGAGGTCGCTGGTGCAGGATTTAAAGTTATAGATTCACCTCGTGAAGAACCTAATGGATCAAGTTTACAAGGATCGCTTACGACAAATATTACCGGTACTGCAGAACTTAGCATTATGAAGGAGCCAAGCGCAATGATTCAAATCACAGAAGTTCAAGCTGCGTCGTCGGCTCAACAACCGGCAGTAGTCGTGGCTCATTCATCCAGCGCTCTTCCTCGACGGAATCGGATAAAACCAGTTGTCAATGTACGCGGGCGCGCTGTGGAGCCGATTTCAGTTGATTCCGAACCCGCGAGCGTAGGTGATTTAAGGTCCTCTATCGGCGTGCAAAAACAGGTTGCTGAGCTTAGTATGGAAATTCCTAGAGTGGCGTCCGGAATTTTTCGTGTTGGGTCTGTGATTGACGAAATATCGGATTGCTCTTTTCCTCTGGATGCTAATGATTCCCATGTTGCATCGCAGGTGGGAAGCCGTCAGCTTCAGGTACATAATACCAGCCCTGGAAATGAAAGAAGCGGATCAATGGATGTGCTACGCATAGAGAAGGTTTTGCAGAAGGAGCACTTTGAAAAACATTTGGAAATAAATTCTGCAAAGCTGACTAAAGAGATGGCCCAATCAGTGGAGGCTTCAGAATCCCTGCCTTCTATGGGTCGAGCTGAAGCTAGGCATGAATTGAGCAGCTTGTCAGCCGTGACCCCGCTTGCTGCTGTGAGCTTGTATCCAACAAGTGCTGCACCTTGTGAAACATTGGGAACTGGAATAGATGAATCCGTCGCGGTCACTGCTGCTGAAGTTAAATCTAAAGTTTCTTCTCAGGAGACTGAGAGCACTCGTAATGAGTCACTTGCTGGATCCCATGCCGCTTCCATCTTTGTTTCTTCCTTAGCAACTTTTCAGGCTACTTTGTCTACGTCTTCGACTGGTGTCTCGACTACTACGTCGGCTGCCCCACTGGCTGCATCCTTAGTAGCTGGACTAGCCGGCCTCGGAGCCATAAGAAGAAATCGAGTTAAGCCGATGGTTAACGTCGGCGCCGCTCGCAGTGTATCGTCGGGCACAAGCATCACAACGATTGGTCGATCGTCTGACCAATCAGGACAAAGCAGCATGCTCGCTGGTCAGGCGTCTGACCAATCACGCGAGTCCACATTGATGAAGACGTATAATCAGTACGCGAGGTAAGCTATTGAAGCATGACTTGAAATCCTGAATTTGTTTTCTTAATTTTTTTATTTAAATTGTCTGAAATATTACAAAATAAGTTTATAATATTTAAAAGCTCTGTTGAAAGTGATAATTGCATAATAATTCTGTTTGAAAAGGAATCATATGCAGGGATGAACTGAAGGGTCCAGGATCGGCTAGGCAGAAGGTTTGTTCAGCAAATATCTGCCATGTGGCAGAATACTGGAATTTTTTTTTGTGCTTTTGAAGCGATGCGTGCTTGTTCCTAATTTCTCATCCCTGATTTCT
The DNA here is from genome assembly GCA_034695025.1 of Chamaedrilus cognettii. Classification (NCBI taxonomy): domain Eukaryota; kingdom Metazoa; phylum Annelida; class Clitellata; order Enchytraeida; family Enchytraeidae; genus Chamaedrilus; species Chamaedrilus cognettii. The sequence goes on along the minus strand of JAQIWG010006453.1, from coordinate 1,654 downwards.
GTTTGCCGCAGGAGTGGATCGGTTGGGCAGGCTGGAGAGCAAGTGGCTTTTGCCGAGCAGACTCAAGCCGAGTGAGCTCGTTGGCATTTGTTTGCTCCTTTATCGGTTCTTTCATCTTTTTGTGCATTGTTCTGGAGTTGTTTCTTTTTTCGGATGCGTTTTTTTTGGCATGCTTGCCTTCAGTTGTTGCAGTTTTGTTTCTCTACTTATTGCTTCAAGTCAGGCTTATTTGACTTTACGATATATTGTTGTACCACACATCACAGCCTGTCTGCTTATTATCATCGCTTGTTATTCCACTATATTTTTTTTGCGAATGATTACTGTAGATATGTAATGCTAAGGACTACGGCTGTGCTTTTTTATAGAGATACCTAGTTCTATAGGCCCATCATGCTTCCAAATGTAGCTTGAAGGGTCATGGCATGTATGGCGTGTATTCGTGGCTGCAAGCGTTCAACCTGTGCTAGCATAGAAAATTGGATGCGAAAAACGGAAAGTATGATGATCTGGTTCTTGGAGGGAAGAAAATCTGTATTTTTCCGTGCAGCCTGGTAGCGTGGGGTGCCATCATGCAGCCGGCTGTAGTGGAAACCGTCACCGTAGTCGCATCAGAAGACGAAGCCTTCGTGCCTCCGCGCATCGTCTTCCAGGCTCCGGGTCACGCCGGGGCCTCCGCCGCTCTCGTTTTGGAGGAGACGGTCACCACCGCGGAGCACGCGCCGGTCCCACGGCAGCCAGCGCCCGAGAAACAGGCGACGAGGCTCGCCCAGGCCAAACAAAAGGTGGGCGCCCTGAGAATTTGGTGGTTGGGGGGTTGCGTGGTATGTGACGTGGACGGAGAACGACGGGGTGAAGTCGGTTGAGCTTTTAGTGAGGTTGGAGAATGCATTTTGTATCCAAGTTTCTGCCTCTTGTAAAATAGTCAGCCCCATTTCTTGACCTTACAAAAATATTGATTATTATTATTATATTAATATGGCCTATAGAACGTCGCAATACGAAGGAAGTCATCTCAAGGGTGCAGCACACAATCATGCTTAGATATAGCACGAAGAACAATACGTGTCACACGCGTATGCAACATCAAGTGTATAGACAAACTTTTCAAGAAATACCGGTTTTTAAAGTTGACCTTGTGGCTAATTAAAATAAGAATACCATCCGGCGTCCGGCTCGGTATAAAGTCTTTTGATACGCTTTGAACGACAATTTTATAGCTTACGCCTTGTAGAACTCCTCTTACTGTATTGATTCTTTAAATGTGTACGAGGATCATCCATTTGAATTACGCGCGACGGCTTTCTCTGTTCTGTGCAGCCAAAGAAGAAGAAGCGCGTGCTGGAGAGTATGAAGGACCCAATTGATCGCTCAAAGATCTGCATACGTGACCTCATCTACATGAACCCTCTGAACAACCCCATGACGTATGGACTCTCTTCCTGTGGGGGGGGGGGGCTTGGGGACATTGTGTAGAATTGTATTGTATTTTCCTTTAATATTTCTTATGTGTAGCAGTATGAAATAAGCTTTGTATTTGATGGTTTTTGTGTGAATATTCAAATGGCTCTAGTATCATTTTTGATCTATTCTTATTTTTGATCTATTCTTATTTTTGATCTATTCTTATTTTTGATCTATTCTTATTTTTGAT
>JAQIWG010006452.1:0-13307 GCA_034695025.1 Chamaedrilus cognettii | reverse complement strand
AGCAAGATTCTCGCTCAGACCCCAACACGAGCGCAGCTCTCGATCGCTCTCTCAAAACAATGCCTTGATCAATGAGCCCCAATGCCGCCTTGCTTGCTATCAAAAAACTTTTCTTCGTAACTGCATTCGTTGAAATTCTTGAAATTCTTTAAAAAACGAGACCGTGAATAGCGTATCGATCAGTGTATTCAAAAACAATTGTTATTATTGCCAAAATTTGCTTCTAGTGGACGTTCAGTGCACACTCAGCAATACAATCATATCTTAAAAGAGCATACAGGACAACATATAACTCAATTTAGACTAGGGTTGAGTCCGCTACGTAACGAACTGTCCACATACAACATCACCGACAATCCATTCTGTCCATAATGCGGGCAGAATATAGAGTCATTTTCTCATTTCTTTTTTCATTGTCCTGTTTATTCACCGCAAAGATACATTTTTATAGCAAATCTAACTTAAGTAATAAACAATGCTAACGATAAACTGATCCTACTTTAGACGCTGATGATACAGAATTACAAAAATTATTGATAAATGGTGTAAACTGTGAAGTGCCGGAAGATGGTGTTTGTATAAATACTGCATTATGTAATATAGTCTCTACCTTTATCAGTTCCACTGCCAGATTTGCACAGCATTTATGAAAGTTGACAGCGATCAGGAATGTTATAGTGAAATTTTTGGAACTGTACATGTTAAAGTACTGGATGTTTCAATTGCGCAGCTGCTAACGTTAACTGTGTGCACTGTGTATAGTTGTCTTGTACCTGCTTTGCTTATTTATCTTGTGTTATATTGTTGCTGGTACACCTAGTGAGACTTTGTCCCGTGTGTGCCCTTGTCTGAATAACAAAAAACCCCCAAAAATATTATAACCCACACGCGTGCAATGTTTGATCACAAGTAGTGGCGATCGCTTCAAATGCAGACATGCAGACTCCGGGGTCGATACACCCAAACGGCCAACGCGTGACAGTTTGCACAACTCTTTTAATTTTGCTTTAGGCAAGGCATATGTAGTCGCATAAAGACACAAGGACCCAGTAGTCTGTCCTGTGCAATTGTGCAACAGAAAACTGATCTGTATCGCCAGAAAACAGACAACCACCTGTATTACGCATAGGAAATTGATGCAATGATAAACCACACGAAGATAGATAGCGTTAAGATCTAAGAATGCGATTGGAATTACGTGTGTCAATAACGTTAGTTTTAATGAAGGTAGTACTTGAACAAATTCAAGATATGAAATTTGTCCAGAGATATATATATATTGCTGAAAAATCGCATTTTAAAAAAAGACAAATTTTGAAGACGTTTTGACGTCATTTTACGAGAATTTAGTCGCTAAAGGTAGGCCTATTGTATGAGAATTACGTCGTCTATTCAATTACAGAAGTGTAAGTCAATTAATTCTGTCAGAATGCTTTGTCATTCATGGAGTCTACATAGCGTCGACTTGGTAACTATCTTGGGTAATTTGCGCATTTTTTGGGATATTTCTGCCGATATCAATCAAGGCCTGTCGCTGCAATCTATAAAACGAAGTAGCTGACCTTTCAAGGCCACCGATCTATCTAGGCTGCTGATCTACGCCAAGGCTTGGCACGCGGGACCAAGCTCAGTCGGTCACCAGAAATGTCATCAAAGTTGAGATTTTTCTTTATTTCAGGCATTATCAACTATGTTATATAGCGTAACAAGATCACGCAACACATACAAATAATAATTAGCCTGTTTCGAATAATTATCAGTTGATTTTTAATTTTATTTGAAAATTTCGCTTGCATTGTGGGTTGTTTCAACGCATTGTATTATGGGATGAGCTGCGCACGTTGTGCATGCTGGGATGTTGACAGGGTCACGACCTCAATGCGTCCAATCAGAAGTCAGTGAAATTTTGTTTGCATTTAGTAATATCACCCTCATTGGTCTGACGCTGCTATGTTTAACATGAGCTGTCCATTTATTCTTAAGTCAATGATATCAATAATAGCCATGCTGTGCAAAAAATTTCAACTCAAAAACGAAACTCACAATCCAAGATGGTTTGCAAAGTACTTCTCAGACTAACAATAGTCTTGACTTATGTTTACCTTACATGTAAATGTTTACCATACTTACACATGTTCACCTGATTTACAAATGTTCGCCGTGTGAATTTTTTTAGGTCTGTTTCATTTTAACTGATGTGCTTAACTGTCAAAGATATTATAATTATTATTCTAAATAAGCGTGCATCAATATGAAAATTTTACTTTCACTAAATGCTTGCATATAAATATATTTTGCATTGATTTGTGACGCTGATGTACTCTACTGCGTCCCCTAGTGATGCTAATTGCATGCAATTTTGCAGAGAATTACTATGTCAAATGTTTGCATGCATTTTTGCATGCATTTTTGCATGCATTCTTGCATGCATTTTTGCATGCAATTTTGCATGCAATTTTGCATGCAATTTTGCATGCATTTTTGCATGTAATTTTGCATGCAATTTTGCAGAGAATTACTATGTAAAATGTCCTTAACAGAGTTTCATGCAAACCGTGCTAAGGCGGACGGACGACCTTTTGACAACGATTTCCTTAACTGGGTTTCGTGCACGGCTTGTTCCTTAACTGGATTTCATGCACGGCTTGCATGAACCTTGTTAAGGACATTTTACATTGTGATTCTCTTAACATGGTTGCATGCAAAATTGAATGCAAAATATGCATGGTTAAAAGAGACCCTTATGCATACATTCTTACAAAACATAAGAAGCGTTGTGGCCGAGTGGTCTAATTTGCCGATCTCGGACTGCGAATGCGACGATGCGTCGATTCGGATCCCGTTCGCGCAAATATTTCGAGTCACCTCCTGCACCCTTAGCAAAGGCGGTTTAAATACGTCAGCCTGAAGTGTTTCTACGATGCCAACCAGTCTACGGTGGAATCACCACCAGCGACCATCAGCTGGTGCAATGGGGCATCACTTCCTCCCCGTGAAAAGCTACAAACAAGGCCAAATAAACCCTGAAAAACATCTCGTCTGCAGACTTACAAGTGCGGCGGTAGGCCCGCAGGAAGCACGGTCGCCCTCGCTCGACACGCCTCCTCGTCAAGGCCGCGGTAGACGTCCTGCAGCAGGTCACGTGGTGGGCCGGCCAGACGCAGTAGCGAGATGCGCTCTCGCTGACGCAGCGCGGCGTACTGCGCCTCGTACAGGCTGGCTGCTCGACCGAGCGCGTCTCCCCGCGGTCTCCCCTTCAGGTCCAACAGTCCAGCGGGCGGCTATCTTAATGTAGCTTGTTTGCTGCATTAAGGTCAAAGTGGACCAGTGTTTTGCACGATATGTATCGACAATATGTTCTGAGGATATGTATCGCTGAAGATTTACCATATATATATCGTGCAGCGTATTTTCTGGGCACTGCGCACGGAACTACGCCGATTGTATTGTAGGCCATGTTGCTAGGCTAGCTGAGTCTAGCTCCCTAGTTATGTTGACATCACGTGTGCTGACTAAATATACATCATTGGACAAAATATAACGGCGGGGGAATGGTTGTCGGCTCTTTTTTTATGGATTTCGAATTTCTGTACTAATGCAGTGTCAGGACATGCAATGACAGTAAAACGATATTTGGGCGACCAGCGGTTGGGCTCCTTCGCTCATAGTTAGGTCTGGCATATCATGCTCTAGATCGTCAGCTAGGCCCATACTCTGTAACTCTGCGGCACTAGACTGACACCGACGAATTAAGTTTACCCTTCTTCATCCTCGTCGCGGCAGTTCAGGATCACCATCCAGTTGATTTTGCCCATCGTTCAGTGACTTCAGTGATGCCGGCGTTTTAACTTTGCCCTTAGGATGCATGTCGGGGCAACGCAATTACGGCGACAATCGAATCGAAGTAATTAATTGTGCAAATAGTAATGGCGGCCGATTCAAACGATTTCTTGATTTGACGAATGGAGCGCTGTGATTGGATGTGGGGTCAAAAATTGGCATGAAGACTCGCCTGCGAGACTTACAGCGTTTCGCCATACGTACACAATATCGCCCATACGCGTTAGCGATACAAACTGAAAATGCTACACTTACTGCCGGTTGCTAGACTTCGATTTAAAGTGCTATTTAATTTTGTAGTCCGAATTGACGAATCAGATTATTCTATACAATTCTCTCATATATTTTAATTGGTTAATTCGGACTGCAAAATAAAATCGCACTTCAAATCGAGTCTAGCAACCGGCCCTTAATCGTGTCGACGTTGTCACGGGCGCTGGTACCGTTTGGATGATACGTGTGTCCTCGATTCGTATTGACAAAACGTATCCTGGAAATCAGCAGATGCTCCAATTTAGCCATTACGTTTTTTACTCCCCATTCTCGGTCAAATTTTTATTTATTACAACTTGTCGATTTCTAACTATATTAGGGGGATATATATTCCTTTCGGAATTTAATTTATATCCTTTGGGATAGCATAAATATTCTCGGTCTAGAATAATAATAATTGCGAGCGGGGGTGGGCGGTTGTTTTGAGGAAACTTTGTGAGACCATACGTAGCAGTGCGTGTCCATTTCTACTATATTCTTAATACTGCTTCTTTTTACGTCACTTTGACGTAACGTTTTATAAACTACAGATTTCCACAAACTATCGCTGCATATCACGCGATTTCTAACCAGACGCACACATTTTCTCTACCAGTAACGGAGCGTCGTGGCCGAGTTGTCCAAGTCGCGGACTTCGGATGGCGAGTGTGGCAGAGAGTCGGTTCGAACCCGGCCGCAGCAAAAGATTTCGAATCATTTCGTGCACCCTTGTTAAGGTGCTTAATTTCGTCAGCACTGCAAATAATCATCCATTAGGGTGGAGTGCAGTAGAGAAGTTGAAGTTGAAGTTGAGTAACGCTAAATTTGAGCACGTTAACCACGCAATTTGCTTCTATAACAATACGTATTTGTTAAAATAAACCCTTAGACATTATGACCTAACCTGAGTCAAGCGTTGTCCCCAATCCCCCATGGCCTGCTGGATCCCGTGTGGAAGTGATGGCGTGGCCGCGTGTGGAACATCCCTTCGCTCGTTTATCTGTTGTCTAATGGTAGCAGCCTCTGCGCTTCTTTTCTCGTCGCTCGCTTTAGGGATGTCCGAAACGCCGTGAAAAGACGAAAACCGTGCTTGCTTACAGCGGAATTCTTCTTCTTTAGAACCCACTACCAGGGTTTCTTTTGGTGAGAGACTTGTCACTGAATTGGTTCTTCGATTAGGCCTACATTTCATAGCCGCATCGCAGTCGTGACAACTCTCTCTTAAACTTGCCTCGTGTCCATCGATGTTTATTTTTCCTTCGCAAGGTTTTTCAAGATTTCTTCGGCAAGGAATATCTGGATGTTTTAGCTGATCTTCGTCATCGTCAGAGTTTGGTTTGTCAGCGAAGTGAGTGTCTGTGAAGTGTTGCATGGAGCTGACGGACACCACGAAGCCCTCCCCTGCCTCCACTGTCTCCCGTGCTTCTCCCGCCTCGCTCTGTTCGGTCGGACAGATGCGAACGTTCTTTCTCCACTTGGCACGCCGATTTTGAAACCAAACCTAGAACACAACAGGGGGAATATCCGGAACTACGCTGGAGATGACAGGGGATGAATCCCCCCCCCTCCGAACAGCATGCAAAGTCAAGTTTTGTCAATGCTGAGCAAGGCAAACTGAGCCAAAGAGAACTATCATCCCCCCTACCAGCATGCGGAACCGCCCCTTGAATAAGCTTACAATGCAATAATTATCATATTTTAATTTTGAAATCCGTAGGAACATTTTTTTGTCAACTAAATTGCTAGCAATATTCGGCAAGGGGTCATAAAATAAACAACCTATACAAAATATGCTATTGAAAATGTTTTTCAATAATTCTCGATTGAAAAAAATTAAAATATAGGAATTATTGTCACAGAATTTGTCTCGATTTCATTTAAAGAAATGTCAGCCGGAAAGTAAAAGCATGAAAGTGTGAAAAGAAATAGATTTTATACGCCACTATTAAAATTTAAAAGCAATCTTACTTTTGCTGTTAAAATTTAGACTGATTAAATTGAGACCAATGCCAACTATGACAATACCAACCTACATGTAGTTACCTAACAAAAATATACGCCTAGACAGTTAAAATCTCATACACTGATACACAGATTTATCTAATATTGTAGTTCTACACGGTGATTCAGGAAAATGGGAACCAGTAGAATGGTTATTTTATTACTCAACCAATTGCAATTGATTTAGTTGAAACTTTAACGTCGTGGGCATTGTACCGCTGCTCGATAAATATTTCTCTTAATTCCCTTACCGTTTGCTTTTAATCATAACAGCGCATCGTGGATGAGCGGGAAAAGCTGGACCAGCGCGTCATCGACGCGTCAGTCAAACAACGGCGTGACCGTCTTCGTGCGTGTGTAGTAGCTGATGGTGGACAGTTTGAACACAAAGTATGAATTCATTATAATCTCAAATCTCTCTAGTATTAGTGTTTCAAGTTTCATGTAAATCGATTTACAGTTGGTTGAGTTATAATAACCATTTTACAGGTTCCCATTTTCCTGACTCACTGTGTATAATATCACGAGGATGGATCTTTCACAGAGCCAAGCGGCCGTGGGTGGGGGACTTGAGGTGTCTAGACAGAACAAGCTGCGACCAACCTGTACTCTGGCCTCGGTAAGTTGGATGCGAGCCGCGAGCTCCTCACGTGTGAACACGTCCGGGTAGCGCGTCACCTCGAACGTCGCCTCAAGCTCCTCCAACTGCACGTCACCCCCGGATAAACAGCCATTTTATTAGATCATGCTGTGAAGCCGAGTGATTAACCTTTGACCGCTGCTAAGGTAGAGTTACATCGGGTCATCAGAAGCGGGCCGGATCAGGTCGAATCAGGTCGGAGGACGGATCAGGCCGTCTACTAGTAGAATTCTTCAGCGAATCAAATCTGACAACCCAGTGTATCGTTTTGCAGCGTCAGCGATGACCAGTCGTCACTGAGGTCGCGACTTCACGCAAGCCGTGGTTATATAATGCATATACATGGCGGTTAGGAAGACGGGGAAGACGCCCTAAATCCCATCTGATGACTCAATGTAACTCAAACGCATCGTCGGCGATGCGACGATGCGAGAGAGAGAGAGAGAGAGAGACAGAGAGAGAGAGAGAGAGAGAGAGAGAGAGAGAGATTTTAGGCGAAGCTTAGTGCCATGTACTTTTGGTAAGCAAAACTTGCGTTGTATGATGAACGTATTCAAGGTACCGGGTATAATAAGGTGAAGATCAGAGTACCTGACGCAAGGTGAAGGTCGTTCTGTTCCGGCGCTGCTTGCGATGAATGAAGGAGGCGGGCTGATTGTCGAGGGGCGGGGGACTCTGAAAGCCCCCTACTGCCTCTCCGACTGAAAGTTCGTCAATCAATCGTGGACGTGAGACTACACAATGCCAGAGATGTCTTACCGCGTAACTGCATGTACATGTCGGCTACTTCATAGGCAACGCTACGGTTTCAGAGTAGTCCATGCATAATTATGCCGATTCGATCGTGATGAGAAGATTACGACCTGGAGAGAGTGGGGGGGGGGGGGGGGTGCTGACATAAGGTTTTGTCTTCTGAATTTTAGCTAATCTAAGAATGGATAGCGAGGATCGAATGGAGGGCAAGTGGACGACGGAAAGAATTACAATAGAAATGATAAGGTCAATCAATTTCTGAAAAGAAGATCGCATGACGAAAAAAAAGCGGAGGGTATCAAAGTGTGGAGAGGCTGGATGTCAAGGACTCCCCATTTGGCAGTGTGCCAGAAAAAAGAGTCTATATAAGTGTATGATTACATATACTTGCTTAGCGCAGACCTAGACAAGTCCCGAAATATGTTACACTGTGGCGCCGTCTATGCCGAACTTATTTCACGTGCACAATGCCGACAAGAACCTGTTGCCGTCTATCGGCGGTCGTCAGAGCGTCACGTCCCCTCGGCGTCGACGCTCAGTTGAAATTTATCGAATTACCGCGCGACGACAGCGACCGGCGCCCCCTCACTACCGACCGGTCACCGGCGCTTAGCGCTCGGCCGCTTGAGACCAAATCCGGGTCGACACGGCGTTAGTGGGTTAGGCGCGCAGGGGGCCGCGAGCACGCGGCGTTAACCACTTAACGCCTAATCGAGTTAACTCCTCTAGCGGGGGCAAGCAGAGGGCGCTGCGAGCGTCGGTGGCGGTTGAGACAATGACGAAATGCTATTTGGAGCATAAGACTGCAGGTAATTTCACAGACGATCAATAGGGGGGGTGGGAAGGAGGGGTTAACCCCCCAGGTCTGGTTGGACACCACTCCCAGTCCCAACGGCTGTCTCCCTGAGGGGGGTGTTAGAATTAAGCACTCAAAAATTTAAATCGTCGCCCTCCCCCCCGGGCCGTAAGTTTTATACGGAAGGGAAATTATAGATCTTCAGTGCCGGCCTGCTCCGTCACGCATCGGCGGGCTGCAAGTCATTAGCTATAAAACTGAGTGGCAACATGGCGGCTTTGTGGAGTCATTTTTGCCAGCGCTGTGACAGCACTGTGTGTTTGCTGCACACAGACAATGCGAGGTGCAGTTCCTGTTCTGTTGTCTTTGAGTCGCACAAGGTTGTGCATTAGCCGCATTTCATTTCACTTAATGTTTATTTATTTACTTTTTTACTTACTTCACATATTTATTGCAGAGATAGTTGTATCTAAAACATACAGTAAGAAAGTAGCTATTAATGGGAGAGTTCTGTAATCGAAGTTCAATAAACACCAATAATCAACAATAATCAATAAACCTATTAGACTTACCCCCAAAAAACCATATAAAAATTGTATTAAAGTTTAACTATTAGTATTTATGTGAATATAGACGTACATCAATTGAGTTAGGGTCTCTTTCAACCATGCATATTTTGCATGCAATATTGCATGCGAGTTTGCATGCAAGCGTGTTAAGACAGACGAACGACCGTTGTCATGACAAAGATTTCCTTAACGGGATTTCATGTACGGCTAGCATGAAACCTAGTTGAGTGCATTTTACATTGTAACTCTGTTCACATGGTTGCATGCAAAGTAGCATGCAAAATTGCATGCAAAATTGCATGCAAAATTGCATACAAAATTGCATGCAAAATATGCATCGTGGAAAGGAGGCCTTACTTACAAGAGCGCGAGACGGCTGCGCTGACTTGTACGAGGTCCTTCAGACGAGCTTGATGGTCAAGAGACGGAGGGCGCTGAAAGTAGAACATCGTCTCTCGGCGCAGGGAACGAACGAGCGGCGTTCTTTGTCTCAGATGAACCGCGGCTGCAGTCACAGGAAGAAGCTCAGCGATTTGTTGTCTAGCAGTAGCCAATTATTTATTTGTTCATGGTTTGCAGGGGGTTTGTTGACTTTGTTTGCAGAACGAATCGCTACTAATCTACAACAATAGTAATCAATTTAAATTTTCAGGGTGAGACATGAGTCTACACGTGAGTTACTAAGTGAGTTACATTGTAGTTGCACGGGGCAGGGGCTTTGATTAGGCTACGCGAATCTTGACTTGAATAGTCTGGCTACATATTGCAATAATTTAACAAATTATTACACATTAAAATGCAATGAAAAGCAGTCTAGATTGTCTATAGGGCTGGACTGTAGCCAACGTTCTCTATTCATTTTAAAGACTTCAATGAAAAAGCCAGCAGATTTATGAACTCCAACTCTAGTCTGGAAGAAATAGTCTGGCTATAAATTTCAGTAATATTACAGAATATTACGAATATAAAATATGCAATCTAATACGGCGTAAGAACTGCAGACAAATTAGCATAAGATTTATGCTATATTAATTTGTAAATGCCTTAGTTTTTTTTAAAGGCATATTTATTAACACCAACTATGCATGTAGTAACGGGAAGGTCTACATCTACGATAGACCTGCATGTATGTGTAACAGTAGGCGTACATTTGAAGTGTATGGCTTGGCTAAGAAAAACGCTGTTTCGTGCCGATGTCCAAACCGGAGATGCAGAAATCCTTAGATTTCATTGATTCTTTATATGGTAGGAAACAGCTTAGTGACCAAGTTAATAACTTAATACCAAGTTGTACGTCAATGGTGTTCTTACGTGTACACTACGAGCCGACTGTTGCACGAGTTCGTGCTCACAAATCCCGCTCCACTTCTACGCTCTGCCAAGTTCTAACGAATAGTATAACAAGAGGACAGGAGGAGCTCACTTTATGGATGCGGCGCGAGACAGAAATCTCCCGCTGCATCAGAGACGCGCACAGTGGCTGTTAAACGACGTACTCTTTTCATTGGTCCTCGCGGATTGGACAGCAAACCGACAGACAGCGCTTCTACTGATAGCCCAATGCCAAGAAACAAGCTAATGCGTGGTGGCTTGAGATTCCTTTTTTGTAATTTTAAAAATCTTAAATTGTAATTAGAATCTCTATCAAAAATTAAGCGATTTAAATCGGTGTGATCTGTCAACTCAATACTAAGCCTCGATTTAAATGATTTAATCGCATTGGCTCATAAATTTTTAAAATAACATATTATCTGTAATAGAATATTTAATAATAAGAGCATGCGAGGAATCGTCTACATGCAGATGTGTGTAACCTTCCCAATCTGTAACCTAAACATTATTGTCTTGTATGGCAATCAGTGTCATAACTTTAGGGTAGGCAGGGTAGGCAAAGTCCTAGGAGCCCCCGAGTGCTGGGGGGCTCCCGAATGCTGGGGGGTCCCCGAGTGCTGGGGGGCCCTTGAGTGCTGAGAGGCCCCCGAGTGCTGGGGGGCCCCCGAGTGCTGGGGGCCCACGAGTGCTGGGAGGCCCCCGAGTGCTGGGGGCCCCCGAATGCTGCAGGGTCCCCGAATGCTGGGGGGCCCCCGAGTCCGAGTATCATTATTAGCCCGCAATTTTTTTTTATGTTAGCACCCCCCTCCCTCCCCCGTTCGTTAGTTCCGTACGAAAAGTAAAAACGGGAAGGGGCCTATCTGTCGGTCGTTTTTGTCTAAGGGCCCCCGAGTTCCTAGTTACGCCACTGATCGCAATATATCGTGAATAATTGCGAACCCGAATGACAACACGTACTGTACATGTAGGCTTGATTTGGGGGTCAGTTCCGGTTCTCATTATAGCAAAACTGCTACTACATCATATAATTGGCTTTCATGTTGAGTATCGTCAACTGCATGCAAATGAGTATACAACAGTACCCTGTTCAATTGAATACATTGAGCGCATCTTTATGCGCATGAAAAAGGAATAAACTCAAAGGATCATGATAGAAATTTGTATCTGCAGGTATGCTGTATAACGCTGTCACACAGGATCCACACGGCATTTGTCGTCTCATCATCTCAGAATTAGAACCATAACCGGCATGACAGTATTTTAGACCATGGGATTACGTTATCTATTCGCGCAATAAACATGCCTGAACGCTTTGTTCGGATACTGGAATCAGCAATCAAACGTGTCAACAGTTCTTACTATAAAACTTCATGAATCTTTTGTTGGCGCCTTTTCGCGACAAATTTGATAGCACCAGTGATACTTTGAACAAAAATGGAATATCCTTAAATTTCGGGCATCTCAGCCAGAAATATCCCTCGATTGCATTTTTGACCAAGATATCCCCGGATCCCAATTGAAAAATATCCCGTAAACCCATATAACTGGAGATTGAGCTAAAATTCAGATCCGTAAATAGCTTAAATATCCCTAAATATAGTGATATAATTCCCAGCAGTGTTAGCACTGGATGGCAGGTTTAACATCATGGCAACCACGTCGCTTCAATCCTGATTGAATGATTCAACTAATACTGATGTGTTATTTCATTTCAAACTAGACTCGCATCTTGTTAAGATGTTTCTTATTTGATCAGTTGATACGTTCGCGCAGCTCACTTCATCATCTTCATCAACTCAGCGAACGGCTTGAAAGGGCAGGTATAGGCCCGTGTGTCGTGACGCGCGTATTAATAATCCGATTGCAATCTGCATTAGTCGCTAAATGCTCAACTTTCGTTTGTTAAAATCTCCGACGAAGACGCGGAAAGAATTCAGCTCTTTTCTTTGAAAGCGCTCTGATCTTTTGACAACCTGTTCGCGACGCGAACTTGTTGCGTCGTCTTGTTGTAACACAACGACAAAACGAGATCTTATCATCTTAGAGATGTCTTATTGTCCGCGCATCATGCAGAGGCGATTCTGAATAGAAAAGTTTGGGGGAGCTTGATCGCCGCCTCAGTACTGTAGACTTGTATATCTCATGTGAAAAAAACTTAAAAGTTGGTGCAGAACTCACGACCTGGGAGAGGGGGATAGGGACTGACACGTTTACCCTTTCGTGTTCGTATACGAATGACGAGCGGGGGGTCAATGTGCAGCCTTAGTCACAAATTTACTATAACAATATCCATAAAGCAACAGGGAGAGGCTGAGGGGGCGTGGCCAAATCCTACTGAAGGAGAATCATGTACAAAAAGAGGGGTGGGGCTTGGGGGGTTGACTGAAATTTAACTGAGGAGTTTTTAACTCCAAACAGAAGAGAAATATCGCATGGAACAAATGGAGACCTTTCAAAAGGAGGACAAGAGGGGATTGCCCACGAAGTGTTGTTTCATAAACGTCCGACATTTTACATTTGAATTTGTTTACATAAAAAATTAGCTGCATATTGTTTATATTAAAATTTAGCTTCCCTTGCCCCCCCCCCCCCCCCCCCCGCTAGAACGGCCACTGCCTCGCTCTCTGATCAAATCTGTTCCTCTTGGTGATGCGTTCAAGCGGCACTAACGCTAATCCGGCAAACCAAATTGTCGGCTCGCGACATAGGAACACTCACATTACAACCATTAGATGCATTAGATCTAGTGGACATTGGGATTGAAATGAGCGTCGCTTCTGCGGAACACAGACGCTGGCGGGAGGCGCGATCGCCCCGAAAAACAATCTGATTTTCAAAGCAAGAAAATCAACTTTTTCCCATACATTGTGGGAAACTATATTAATACATTGCCCATACATCATGACTGGCTATTAAATTAGTAAATTGGCGCATATGCCTTGATACGATGGGACAAGACAAGATGGGCCTAGGCCTACCGCCTCTGTTAAAGTTAGCAAGCGCTTGGCTTAGCGAGTTTCGAATCTTTGCTCCGGTTGACAGACTGACAAGGCCTTGGACTATTCTTAGAAAAATTCTCAATCCATTCTTAACAGTCATTGTCCTTTCAAACCCCCGATAAGCT
>JAQIWG010006451.1:0-13308 GCA_034695025.1 Chamaedrilus cognettii | reverse complement strand
GTTAATTGACGCCCGTTCAATTTGACCCGGTTAATTGACGCCCGGTTAATTGACACCCGTTCAATTGTCGTGCTACCTAAAATTGGATTGAGAACACTCATTGCGTTCTGCAGTTATTGAAGAAATTCATTGGTTCCTTTTGCTTTTGAGCCACGGTGTACTTACTGCGATTCGAGACTATGCATTCCAGAGAACTATGCATTCAAGACAACTATATATTCGGACAACTATGTATTCTGACAACTATGTATTCAGACCACAATAGACAACCGCTACAGAAAACAAAAACCTTAAATAATTGCAATGGGCAACTGGTTTGGTTTTTTTCTGCCTTCTAGGCCTAAAATTCATATCCAAAAACGTTAAATGTAAAATCTGCTGAAAATCTAAGAATTCCTCTACATTCAGCTGCCTTCAAGAAGGCCTACAGGCACTGAGAATTTAATCATTTGCATATTCTCAATCTCTTACAAGATTTTCTCACTTTCATCTTATTTCAAGCAAACTATTTCACTCACTGACTCAACTGCTCTTGTATGCTGATCGAGAACTTCTCAAGGTCAGCATTATTTTCCGCAAGCTCTAAATTCTAGACAGAGAAAAACTAAAATGAAAATCGATGCGAGTCAGCCCTTAGAGCAATCTGAGAAAGTCGTCGACAGGGCTTCCATAGAGCTTCTTTCTTCTGGCGTCCAGACGTCAAGATCCAGATGTTTTGTCGTCTGTAGCCGCCAGGGTCTTCATTTTCTGGCATCGCAGTCATGGGAGTACAGTAACTAAGACAACGCATATGTAAATCAATGCAAGCCGACACCTTTAAAATCTGCTTTGCGTGAGGCCGGGGGCGCACAATTTTGGTGTCAGAGACCAATTTTCTGGCGTCATACACGCCGCGATGCCAGTTAACGGAAGTCTCAGTCGTCGAGGTGTGCTGCGGATAGGAGGAACGATGTCAACTCAATCAGACTGAAGGAGACAGCAAGCAGCCATGCGCTAAAATGTTCCTAAATCTAGTGGTATACAGATATCCCAAACAGTGGTTTCACTGAAGGAGGACGCGGCCATGCAATAAAATATCCCTACATCTTGTGATATATCCCAAGAGTGGCATCACTGGACTGAGGGAGACAGCAAGCGACCATGCGCGCCGCTAAACGACCACTAAACAGCCGTTACTGATGCGCTGGACGGACTAATGCCCGAGTTACATTGGATTATCCGAAACGGAAATCAGGCCGTCTACCGGTAGAACGCCTGATGACGCGTCTTCAGTGATGACCGGCGTCGCTGACGACGCGCGCGCGTTACATTGGGTCATCAGGCAGGATTCAGGTCGTCGTCGCATGAACCACCATGCAAATAACTTATAACCACCATATAACCATCGCTTGTGTGAAGACGTGTCTTCAGAAACGACCGGTCATCGCTGACGACGCAAAACTATCACATTGGGTCGTCAGGGTAGATTCTCTGAAGAATTCTATAGTAAAGGCTCTGATCCCGTTTCTGACGAACCAATGTAACTCTACCTTAATGCGCAACGTGCCACACCGCAATATGTGGCTATCGATTCTGTTATTGCTGGCGCGGGTAATTCTAATTCTCGTAACAACGCAGCTATTGCAATGCATCACGTTATTAATGCCGATGTGGATTGAGAAGATATCATTTTTATTTTCAAGCATTGCCCTCTGACAAGACTAAACTAAGTATCCTCAATTTTTATCGTGTAATCTTTTAATGTCCATATTTCACACAGGTTTACACGTTTACGCCCGCCGTGATCAGGACTGCCGGAGCTGGATTTTTACGGCCGGATGCCCTTCCTGACGCCAATCAAATAAATAATTATCTAGTACGGGGTTAGCAGCTAGCGACACTTATGTGTTTAACAGCCTTGCTGAAGGGCCTGTAACGCATGGCTTCATAGTTGCCGGCGCGGGGACTTGAATCTTGGTCCTCTGGACTCGAAGTCCGACGCCTTAACCACTACACCACAGCGCCTCTGACAGGACTATAACTTCATAGTTTAAACACTGCAAATTGCTGACGCTATCGCTTGGTTGAGCCAATGTATTCGCTAATAACTGAATAATGCAAATTTTCAAATAGCATATTTGTGCTTGGTTTTGTGCTTTTAGCCACTGACTAAATATTTGAGCAGTTTACAATAATATTAGCCGCTAAATACTTCAGAGTCGTGCACGCTTTCAGTCATTTCCTCAATAGATCCAACAACATATTTGTCCTAATACACAATCAAATACCCAGGCCTAGACAGGCATGCCTATAGGCCATGTCGCTTGACGGCGGCTTGAGTCGTAATGTGAACTAAGTCACTCAATCAATCAATCAATCAATCAATCAATCAATCAATCAATCAATCAATCAATCAATCAATCAATCAATCAAGGTTCTATTTCAGACAAAATCTTATAAAAACATTAGCTTAGCCTAGATGCTTAAAACTTTGAGCAACCGGCTTCGGATGCCTCCTCCCTCCCCCCCCCCACTCGAAGCGCTGCAGAGCTTCACAGTCTATGCACACAATACGTACATATGGAGCTACATAATTGTCAGTAAGGCTATTAGAACAGTTCATCTGCCTATTACACTCAGCTATAATACTAAGCATTATGCAACCTGCGCATGCAACTATGGACTAGCCTGAGCCTACTTGACGCAATGAACCGACTCGGAATACTAAGCGATCAACTCACCCTGGATGAGCATCTCCTTGGAGGCCATGCCTCTATCCGTCAGTCGGACCCGAGAGGCGTGGGTCGTGCCTCGCGCCAGGCGCCCGGCGCCCACGGGACTCTGGTGCCGGGCCGCAGGGCCCGCCGGGCCCCCAGAGGCCACGGCGGGCAGGGGCGGGGCCTGCCTGCCGAGCTGGGCGCACGTGAGGGGGGGCAGGCGGTGGGCGGGCCGCTGTTGTTCTCCGGCCACGGTGGCCGCGGCGGCGCTCATTGTAGAGCAGCTGTGAGCGCGCTTGGTGCTTCTGTCTGAGGGAGGCGGCGGGGGTCGTGGCATGGGCATTCACGGGCCCCGCGGCTCGGCGGCCCTGCGGCCCGGCAGCGGCCGGTCACACCCGTGACACCCCCCGCACCACGCCTGTTCACAGCGAGCGCGCAGAGCGTGTCAACTCCACGGCGACTGGCAAACAGCGCGCGACTGTGTATGACAAAGAACGCCTGGCTGGGTCCACTTTCACTACGGAATAGTCCACGCTAGGCGTCTTTACAGTCTGGTTGGCTAATGGCAAGCCTAGCTGCGTTAAATGCAGCAGACGTCTCAAGGTCTCCTCTTACGCTCGCTTATTATGCCAGAATGTGCCAGGTTGTCTCCGTTTTGTCTCTCGCTTCCTCTTCTCTTTATCCGGCCCGCTAGCTGAAGCGGCGCTTGCTAGGTTACGTTGAGTGAGGCAGGGCGGTTGATTAATCTGTCTGCAGTGACGCGTATCTGTCTACGCTCCTGTGACGCAGTGCATCTGGGTACGACTACAACAGCAAAGTGCAGTGGTGCTATTTTAGGATAGGATGCAAACGGTAAAAGCAATACGGTATTAAGGTGTGCTCGATAATAACTATAGCCTTAGACATAATGTAAGGTATTAGGGGACTAAAACATAAATATGTGTTGCTAAGTGACAATTTGATACGATACTCGGTTTTAAAACGCATTCCGCACTCTCATCGGGCAATATTCAGGCTAGCCTGGCTGCAGTGTACACTGCAGAGTGATTCATAGGTACATTTCCTATAATGCATTTGTAACGCATAATGTAATAGCATGATGCCTTGTGAAATATAACAAGCCTGTTGTGTCACCAGTATTAAAAATTTTGGTTTAAAATCCGGGTAAAATTTCATCATCAAAAAATTATGACCGGATATATCTTGAGGCGTCTTTGATTTTGTCCAGAAGTCTGGGAATAGATTTGTAAAACAAATCGAGTTGCCGTTTTTAAAATCTAAACACCTTCGATGTTTGATGAAAAAGAATTCTTCATAAACTTGGCTGCCGATTACGCTCATTAACGAAATGCACCGGGAGGGCAATTGAAAGTGTTGGGAGGGTGGGTTGGAGGGGTTGAACCTCCCCCCACTTAAATTTTTGACCCCTCCACTTCAACAAAGAGAATAACTTGACCGATTCTAACTCCATGATGAATATTTTGGTTTCGACCGTCTGAGTTCCGCATAATAAATTATTCCAATGGGATCGATTTTTGAAATGATTAGCATGCCTATTAAAGTACAAAACCTATACAATAGAATATTAAATAATAATTACCTTTTATGACGTTCATTCTAATGCGTTACATGTAACCCAGAAACGCTGTGTCTATCTCAACGTAGGTTAGACGTTTATATTTTGATATATAAATTAATATATATACAATATATATATATATATAAATAATATTTGTTACCATTTAGTCCGAGTCATTTGATAAGAACATTGTTTGGCATTTTATCTGCCGAGGTCAGTACTGTCTGGTAGCCTAGCATAATTAGTTTGTTTTTTCTAATCTCTTTAATATTGCACTTTTAGTTAGAACTGTCATGGATTCTATACACTGCGATATTGTTATGCACTATATGTTTTTCTACTGCCTTTGTGGCGAATAGAGTTCTATATATTGAGCTGGGTTTTTACAGCTGGATGCCCTTCCTGTCGCCAACCAGAATAACGTATTACCCTGGAGATAATTATCAGCTCGCGACACTAAGTCTTGTGTGCTTAACAGCCTTGCTGAAGGGCTTGTAACGCATACATGTAGTTTCATAGTTGTCGTCCCCGGGACTCGAGCCCAGTTCCTCTGGACTCAAAGTCCAACGCCTTAACCACTATAGTATACACTAGAGAGCCTCGCTTGCAGGTTTTTTAAGGGAACGCAACGTACATATATTTGTCTTTGGGTCGCAACAGACCGTCGACCCTTCATTTAAAAGCTCTTCCTCAACTCTCCAACTTGCGAGGCCAACCTCTTCAGCCACCCCCCCCCCTCTCCACTATGGAGACTGATCCCCCTACACATAATTTAGTTTCATCCCTCATTCAAATTTTTTGCTTCGAGCACTGAATGAAACGACAGAGTAACGCCGTCAGAATTCTTATATTGTTATCTATTAAGAGAAAAAATTTGCTAGGCCAACATTCAGTACCGATTCTGTACAAAAAATGACAAAAGTTCTATATAGGCCTCTTAAGAGATCAGGTACAACTTGTACAAGTCTTTTAGTGAAATCACTTTGCATAACTCGACTCAAGAAACTTGTAAATTAAAGCGGGGCGACCGCTGCACTGACAAAGGTTAGTGTAAAATTTATGAAGTATTAAAGTGCATCGGAACTTTTATGGTCACTACGCAGAGCTCTGGACGACCAAATTTATGCACGCGACAATTTAACGATAGAAATAAAATAGGTATCGCCTGTTGCCATGATAAATTGCTAAGTTACATACCTATACAATTTGGTTGGTACCATATGCTGAGTGTTTCATTATAAACTGAGGTAAGGTTAACTTTTGTTTTAATTAAGGGTGGCTCTATGAAAAAAGAAGCCCCTAAACGGCTTTATAAAGTGATGTTAAACTTGCCTAGTCAGCCCCATAGCTTAATAATTTTCAAGGGGGTGCAGTCAGTTTTGCAGGGGGGCTACTGTTTCAGAGGCGAAGGGGAGCATTGTTGTAAATCCTCGAGGCTCGAACAGGGGGAGGGGGGGCAAATAGGAGCGGATCCAGGATGCTTCAGCGGGGGGGGGAGCACAGACAAAGGAAAAGCTCGCGACCGGGGTGGGGGGGTGCGGTGCTGACGAGAACTTTTCCGTCAAACTTTTTTCCCCTTCTGTTCGTATCATCCTCACAACCGGCCGCAGGAAAGCAAAAATCAAAGATTTTCCCAGCAAAATTATAAATTTCACTGTTTCAACATACTGTTCTTCTTTAAACAGGGCACATGCCCCTGCATGAATTCACAAGGGAGGAACACATGTCCCACAAAATACTAGCGTTTCCCCGAAATAATCCAATACGCACTGTTTAAACATACTTTGGTTCTTCAAACGGGGGGGGAGAGGGGCACGTGCCCCTAATGCCATAAATGAACTCACGGGGAGAGGGGGCAAGTGCCACCCCGGCCCGCCCCTAGATCCGCCCCCGGGGGAAATGCCCCCCCTGTCCCCCTGGGCCCCTTCCTCGCACTACAGGCCTGCCTGCCAGCCTCAGTGGCAAATCTAGGATGGTTCAACGGAGGGGGGAGCACTCAAACTCGGGCAAAATTTCAGACCTGAGGGAAAAAGGATATTAATTACACATATCAACCCGTGTCAACTAACCGGGTGGCCGCCTCAAGCCAGCGGGGGGGGGGGAGGGGGACTCAAACAACGGAGGGAGGGGGGCTCGTTGTGCTAAATAAATAAAAACCTGCCATGCACTTGAGCCCCAACATCACTTCACGAGCGGGACTCTGACCCCCCGGCATCCCCCGAGATACGCCACTAACTCCAGCAGGCCGTGGCGGTGCCTGGAGTTCCATGCGCTAATCCGTGCGCTAGTTCCATGCTCTAATCCATCCATCACGTCACGGTACAATGGGTGCATCGGTGGTAAGACCCAACAGGCTAAAGTCCCAATCCATTCACATTTCTCTTTTTTCTGGTTTATACAGTTCAGAAGCCCAAACTTTTAAGAGTTTTGAAAGTTTTAAAATAACAATTTGCTCTTTCGAATCCATTCGTATTTTATATTTCTCACGCCTATAGTTTTAATAAGTTAATTAGTTTAACGGACACAAAAATTTATAAACCTCTCTCAACAATGTCCAGATATCCAATGGATTAAAAAAATTCAGTGCGGGGGAGGGAAGAAGGCCTCATGATCATGAACCATATAAGACAGTGAACAAAAGAGGAGCAGCTAAGCTCATCGAGGGTGGGGGGCAGGATAGACACAGACTCTGCCTGCATACATGTAAACGCCCAGAGGGAGTGCAAACACCATTCAAATTTCAAATATCGTACTGTTAAATAAATGACTAGAGGAATATTTTAAGTAGAACCTTCTAATAATTGAACATATTCATTTTTTGACTCGGATGACCTTGCGGTCTGAATGTCATCCTCCTCTGCGCCCGGCGTTGGTCGCCAGCCAATAGGCTATCAATATTCATGACCAATATGGCGACTATAGGCTATAACGCTTGAGTGGACGCAAGTGGACACTCCAACGAGTGTATTCACGCCTTGTTAGTCCCCGGACTCACGGCGTTATAGACCCCTCACCCGTAAAATAATCAACTCTCAAACTGGCTCAAAGAATAGATAGAGGCTGCTAAGGGGTAGGTCAAGGTCTAACATACGGTCTCCCTCGAATGATGATAATAATGCTTAAAGTGCTTTACACACCAACAATCAGTTAGACTTTAAACTACATGTTCTCATCATGTTAAGGTCTATTGGGTGTACTTCTAGAGTGTTACGTGTACCTACAAGCAAACAATGTCTCTATTTCTAGATGTCTGACTGTATTTGAATAAGGTCGAACAGTTTGGGACTTTATATCAATATTATTATTAAACTAAAATAGACAACAATGAGCGAGCTAAAGCATCAAGGACATGACCTGAGCTTCTTGTTAAAGAAGCAAGATATATAATTTGCCAGATAACTAGTCTGATCACTTTGAACATAATCAACCAGAGAGCAATTACTTTACCTTCTAATCTCCACGTCATACGTCTTGCGTATTTCTATAACGCGTATTATAATCTTCTAATTTTCTACCATGCATGTGTGAAGCGCATGAAGCAAAGCAAGTGGAGCACGCAAAACATGTGGAGCAAGCGGAGCGAGCAGAACATGCGGAGCAAGCGGAGCACATGAAGCACGCGGAGCACGTAGAGCTCACTTGCACTTGCATAGCCAAAGAAGCTCAGCAAAGTGAACCAGATGATCATGTATCTGAAAATCACCTATCAATGTATTTCCTGCGGGGTATACAGTGCTCATCCAGTAGTCAATGTACACTTCCACATATTACGCCCTGTATGACCTTTATTCAACGACTCAATGGTAGCAATCAGCAGCAGTTATACGAGAAAAAGAAATTAATTAACCAAATAATACAACAGGCAACATAAGCCATAATTCTCGCTAATACTTAGAGCATGCAAAGCCAAAGAAGTCAGCAAAGCAAACATTTTCAACAGAACAATAAAATCACTATCAAAAACATATTGCAGCCTAATTGCAAACCTAAACACAAAATATATAATAAGAAGTAATTCAATATAGTAAGCCCAATTTAAAATTGTGTTGTTTAATATTTGTAAGCCTGATGCTCAACTGAGCGCAAAAATAAAAGCAGTGTCCTACAGGAAATCCAAAGAAATATAAATATGAAGTCCATTAGAAGTGTGCATTAAGGCAATTGAACTGCGCGATCACGCTGTGTTCACGAGCACTTGTGAGAGACACAAGTAGGCCGGTGACACCGGCTACTCGACTAAAAAATTCACGCGCAACACTTTTTAAATGAAATTGGAGCGCACCTGCTGAAGCAGCTTAGTGGCGGTCAAGATGTTGTGTACATGTCCGTTATGGCAATTTCAAGATCTGAGAAAACTCTAGATTAAGGAAAGCACTAAGAAATATCTCCCTAATTGAGTTCTAGTAGCCTTGAAAACTTTTGAGTTTTGTTTCAGGTTGTCGGCTAACTACACGATAACAATAATAAAGTTAGCGGACAAAAGATGTATTAAATCATCGTCAACATATATGTGAAGTATGCACCAATATTTTGTACTATTTCAATACACTTATTCGTCAGTCTTCTGCCACATGGCAGGGGCTTCATTTACGTACATTTCTTAAGATTTTCTGAAATCTTATTCTAACTGAAATTTAAAACAAATAAAATCCAATCGCCGACCGCCGTGACGTCATCATTCGGTTTGCGCGCGACCGTGCGGAGTTTCCAATAAAAAAGATAAGATTTTCCAAAGATTCTCTTAAGACAATCTTACGACTAAGATTGTCATAAGATATCTATGTAAATGAGCCCCCAGGTCTTTAGTGGCCAAACCTCTTAGTCGAGCCGATCCTCGGCCCTTCTCTTCATCTCCGCGTACGATTTCTTCGCAAGCAAGTCGTCTATCATCCTGATGCGTGGCCTTCCCGGCTCTCTTACTTCCATTCTTCCTTCCATCACATCTCTCAACAACCTCTAATGAAATAGATTCGATATGTACGTGTATGATAAATTATTATCATTAATGCATGATAACGTATGATAAAAGATACTTTTATCATATATTATGTAACGATAATGATTATCATCATTCTCATCACATTTTTGAACACAGATTATGACACTACACCATCCAAGATACCATTATCTAATCACGGTCCACGGTGCATCTGTACTCTATCTATATATTATCTCTATTCTCCATGTCCGTGTGTGTACCTCTGCGTAATTTTTAGATTCAGGCCGTGGGCTACAAGACACAAGTACACGTAATGACCAGCGGAGCCTTGTTGCTGCGATAATCACTGTAGTTGACATTGTTTTTGAAGTGTCGTCGAGCGATGACCGCTGACCCCTACCACTTCATTATCTCAGCCACCTATCGACAGTCAGGCTGCTCAATGCTCATGGTCGTATCTCAAGCCGACGACATCTGCGCCTTGTGTCGTAGATCATTGACGGGCCTTAGCAACAACTGCTAACGACCAATGTGGGCGAAGGATCACGCGCACTAATTGTGAACGTTATCGTAAACATTTGCCAATAATTTCACGACGTTACAACAAACAATGTTACAATTTACAACAAACAACGGTACATGTATCAATAGAGGAAAAAGTCGAAACGCACACGAAGCTTCGGTCAATCGTGAAATTTTGAGATTTTCAAATTTATGGCGGCTAAGCATGCACTTCGGCTTTCCCAGCCACCCATGCCTCCCTTCACTAATTTTTCTCGTAATAATGTCGTTTCAGGTTCTTTTTTTAGCAATTTTGAGACTTCATTTTTTGAGGGGAGGCGTCCATGTGACCACGGCCTCCCCCCCTCGCCACTCCCGAGCCTCTTCCGAATACTTTTCTGGGCAATATAATTGCCCTAGCTCATTTTTAAGAATTTAAAAGAAAGAAAAATAATCACCATTTTGCTATGTTAAAAGTCCTATCTTCTCGTGCACGGCTTTTGTCAAAATATGACAATTATTGATGGCATTAGTGGCTGAAATTAGTTGAATTAGTTGCAAACAGTGGCGTTATGGATTAGTGCAATTAGGGGCATTAGTAGCCAAATTGTTTCAAAATTTGACAACGACCGCAAATTTTCACACCTTTTTGTAGCGCTCCCCTAGGGTCTAGAAAAGAACTTTTGCTAATTCCCTAGTCTTTGAACCAGTAAACCTCAATATATTTTGAGAATATTAGTATCTTTTACAGCTTCAGAGAAGATTGAGAAAGCACGTAGATCCGGGTGGAAAAAATAGAATAGAAAAAGATTCTAAAACGGCAGAAATTTGTCAAAACGCTCTCAGAGAATTTGTTTGCAGGTTCTGGTGAAGTGTTTTTTCACGCGAGCACACAGAAAAATCACGAACTCAGAAACTCAAGAAAGCAGGTAAAGAAGGCAGCCGAGCATAGCCTGATATATTCAGAGCTGTTAGAATGGAACTGAACTTAATATCAAAGAAAAAAAGAAAAAAATTCTGCTCAGCACAACTCCTGCAAGAAGTTGATTCTGACATTAATATAGCCAATAGAACTGGAAACTCTTACCAACAGCATCAAGTGAAAATCGAAAAATAAAAAGAAAAAGGCTTAAATAAATGCAAGTCTTATCTCTGACAAAACCAGTAGACGACGCTCAAAGAGACGCATCCTATTCATCATTATTTTAGAAATCAGTCATCGCGTTTAACATTGACTTCAAGAAAAAGATTAGAACAATGAAATCTACTTGAAACTAAATTAACCAATAAAAAAATCCAATTCAACACTTAATGGGTGACGACGAGCAAACCCGAGTGCTAAATTAAATGTACGAAGACGAATCACACGCTGTGTGTAAATTATTTCAGATAGACATTTATTTATTCTTACTAGGACTTACTTGACCGCAATAAAATCAGAGAAAGAGGCTGCTTCCTCGAAATGCTTAACCCGTTCGCTGCTCTAAGAACGCTTACAAATCAAGCGCAATGATTTCCTTTAGTCAGTATTGCAGCAGTAGGATCTAACATAGTACGCCGTTACTCTTAATCACACTTAAACTGATCAGAGTTTATTTAAAGAAAATGGACAAATAATTTCAAGTTGGACACAGTACACGTGAATTTAAACTGATTGCAAATTTTATTGCCGAGCGAATATTAATGAAGTATTAATGTGTATTTAGAAACATCATAAATATGATGCCGTCCATTGTTCAGCATTTCAGTTCGCCCTAAAGATCTATTTAAATGTCAGTGTATGATGATAGCCCTCGTGTAGTCATGCTTAGGCGCTGCTTAATATTCTCTAATATTGCCAGTCATTATAATACGTGTGTTAAGCGTCAACGATTTGCAGCTATCAATAATTGTCTGCAGTCGACAGCAATTTTTCTTGACCTAGCAAAAATTGTAACCTATATAAATCTCTTTATTCTCAAACATTACTATCCGAAGCAAAAGCCTTAAAGTAGGTATACTGCGTCTTGAAAGTCGGATTTCGAGCGATCTTCCAAGAAGATGGCTTGGAAAATGTACAATTTTCGCCGGTCTGCGTGTTCCGAACATCGTTTCCTGAACTCCTGAAAAAGAATTTTTCTGGCATATGATAATGGTTCATGGATGGTTATTATAGTCATTATATGGAAAGATGATAGGAAGACGACACAAAAGATGCAATGGACGTGGATGTAAGACGTGTGTTCTGGGACAGTGTTCTGTGAAAATGCGTGTTCGCAAGATGTCTGGGAATCCGACGCTGCAGACGTTACGTAACTCCACTTTCTGGCTTATATCAATCTCGAGTCACGTGTGTTCACGTGACGTTCAATGCATAGACAATGTCGTGCCGTAGATCTCAGCTAACGTTTACTTAGCATTATTTATATGATAATAATACATACATTGTCATTTGAATAGAACTAACAGCAGCAACTCTGTTACTCTGGGCACATATACTCACCGCTTTGTGATGCTTATGGCATTGTTCACGTTTTGTCATCTAGAAAGGCAACGGTGTATATAAGGTACATCACCGGAAATGCTGTTAGTCACGAATGTGTCAAGAAATAATATGGAACATCTCTGAAGTCATCAGTAGCCATGGCAACACGACTGTCTCGTCTGCTCTTCATTGTATTACCGTGAAGAGCGCTCAGATAGAGCGGCTGAGAGCGAATTCTCTCGCTGCCAGCTTTCGTTACTCGCCGAGTGCAGCTCTACGCAGGAGCTAGGAGTAGGCACTCGGATGAGAGTCTGGAGGCTTAATATCTACCACCCGCGGCATCAGCGCACGGACACGGGCGCTTGTAGGGCTTGTATTAGCGTGAGTGCACTGTCGTACTGTAACAGTCCGATGATTGTTTGCTTGTGTCGTATTGTGTTGTATTGTACCGAATTGCGTTGTATTGTGTCGTATTGCGTTGCATTGCATTGTATCAATCAAAGAAACAAGATTAGGCGCAAGTTAGTCCATACATGTACGATCGGATAAAGCAGGACTTGAAAGGTCTAAATTACAAGACACTGATATGAAACATGTATATGACCATTTTAAAAAAAAAGATGATTTATACTAGACTACTAGTAGAACAAAAACATACACCGCACAACACTAATGCACTGCGTACACTATAGCGTAATGGCATTTGAGTTTATATTGCACTGTTCGTTATAAGAACAAATCGAAGGTGACGCCAGCAACACCATGAGAAATATTAAAGCTGGTTTTTCCAACACGGATTAAATGGTGGTTCAGGATTTAGCCTATGCAAAATGCTGAGAAGTGAAATCCTGAACCACCATTAAATCCGTGTTGGAAAAACCAACCCTTAATCAATTACGTTAGCTCATAAGATATTAGTTCTTTAAGAACCAAAGTGTTCATTCTCGAAGTTAGCCTTAGCAATGAGTTATAGCTCGTGCGTCCTACTTCGAGATATTTTTCTTTGTAGGGTTAGGCCACAATTCATGGGCGCCCGCAGCATTTGATCCAAGGGGTGTAAAATACACTTTTACAATCCAGGGGGTACAAAAGTCTCGATCGGGGGGGGGGGGGGGGGGGGGGGGCGGTT
>JAQIWG010006450.1:0-13309 GCA_034695025.1 Chamaedrilus cognettii | reverse complement strand
TTATGGTTTTCAGCAGAGCTCAAGGACAATTTTTTGGCCAAAACCCCCCTCCCCCCAGGACAGGATGACGGGCTGGATCCGCCCCTGAATGTGAACACTACAATAACGCAGCAAAATCAAATCACAAACAAGTGTTCAAAACATTCCGTTCCAAACAAGGAAGCCATGAAAACGGCTGAAAATAAATTTCCATAAGGCCCAAAAGCAATTTCATAAAACTTTCAATAAACTCACAGAAGCAAGCGCGCTTCCTTCATAATTTCAGAAGACAAGGAATGTTACAACATGATGGTGTCAAGCAATACGCGAAGCCGTAGTTTATCTGCAGATAAAATGGATCACTCAATAACATACCTAACTAGCCATATAATACGTTTAAAAATACATATTAATAAGCTTACCTAAGCTTATCGGCAATGAGAAACATATAATGAGTCTAGTATCTAGATCGTTAAATTGCTTAGCATTAAAATTAGGCTCAGAAACAGCGGCGTAATACAAAAATAAGTTCACCTTTATTCAGATGGAGATGGAGAGCGTCATATGGTAATTATGACGCTACTGGCACCCAGCTATTGACTCGTTTCTTGATGAATAAAATTGCAAGAAACCAAGATCAATGCGAAATGGAAATAAAATGTATAATTGCCGTCGAATTTAGGCGTACTCAAAGAGTAACTAAACACGATTGACATCCTAAGTAACTTAATTTAGGAAAGTAGAGTGGGAGTAAAGTGTGATCATTTTGCGATGGACTTCCAATTCAAAATCTGCTTTCATCCCTGGCCCATTCGTCATTCCGTATCCATATATTGAAAACAATTAGACCTACTAACAGCGCGATGTTACAGCCTTAAGTAGAAATCAACCTACATGACATCCTATAACGTACGTTACACAGCACAATATTGTGAAACACTAGTGGTCGGTTTTTCCAACACGGATTAAATGGTGGTTCAGGATTTAGCCTATGCAAAACGCTGGGTTAAATCCTAAACCAGCGTTAAATCCGAGTTGGAAAAACCCGCCCTAGATGAAGCAAACTTCTTCAGACCAATAAGAAAACTACCACGGAATCACACTGAAGAAATATTGGCATTATAACACCAATAATTACATGACAAGGTGAAATTTACTTGCGCTAAAATCATACTTCAAGTGACTTCGATGCATTGATTACCACAATTATCCTGTGATTGACATGTAACAGAACTAATGGCAAAGATTAACAGTAGCAAAAAACAGCTCGCAAAAAACATAGAGCGTCTCACACCAACACGAGTTCCTTGGAAGATGCATCAAAGTGAATACAGTATAATCGCTTTTAATGCCGTAAACGGTACAAAATTTAGAAAAGATTCAGGAGAAGATTGAAGTCAAAAGAACTAGGCTAGGCCTATTACACACAGGCCTGCGACAGCATGCGCAGAGGGCAGGGGGGGCCTGATCTGTTGGCTACAAATTCAACATTTGGCTACAAATTCAACATTTGCAGCACCGTGTCCGTTTGAGACGTTCTATTTTTGACACTCACTGTGCAATCTATGCCATTCCAGCCATTTTGCTTTGAATATGAATAACTGATGAAAGAACAAACAGGATACGGATATTCTGTATACGACACGCAATTCAAGCGTTACCGTATGAACAAAAGCTACTTATACTATAAATGACTACGTTAGAAAGTTTCTCCTGACCATGCCTGATAAAGAACACTGTAAAGCTGTTTTCTAATAAGCTTACGTGATATTCACAATGACTATGTTATCAACTAATAATGTATTCAACCATGAATATATTACGAGCGAAATACTTCGGTATCTGACCGCAGGGTTGAACCTCAATAAATACAAGTTCATCAAAAAACGGCTGTGTAATTGGATCTAGTTGGAATCACAGAAACGAAGTAGTACAACACTGTTACTGTACAGTTAGTCATATAGAGTTGCTTAAATTTGGTGTAGCTGCTACTTCACTCTTGTTCTTAGCACAATTAAGCGTTGATCAACTACAAATTGAGCCGGTAGTGGTTCAATGTATTGCTGCTTATTTCTTCATTCATACCTGCTCTGTACATGTACCTGCTCTTTTGTAAGCGCATCCAACTCAAAACTACCTATAAAATGCTTCACAGTCATCAACCTTCATACCTATTCAAACTTCTAACCCCCTACACCCATCGAGAAACCTGAGATCCGCTGACAAGCAACTGCTCACTATACCAGATATCCGTTCACCTATTGGCCGTCGCTCTCAGCTTCGCTGCACCCTCCATTGGAACTCACCTTCTCTCTCACTCCGTTCTTGTCCCCTGTTCCTTTCTGGTTTTAAAGCGCATTTTTTCCCACCATAAATTCATTTTTTCCCAGATGGACACACGAAAAAATCTGACCCTGCTATACGATACCCTTTCTCCCACCCCTTCGTCTTGGGTTTATCAATGGTCTGATGGAGGTCCCCAATGACATGACTAGATGCCAAAACAGACTAAGCCCATTTTTATTATTATAATTACTATTGCCCCCCCTGTAACAAATACATCATTATCCCCCACAAACTTTCACACAAAAGAAAATCAACAAACAATTGAAAATACGCTACCACATTCAATTTTTGTATTCTCAAATTGAAAATACAATCACACGTTTGAATGACTCTCAAAGGAGCCACAAATTAAATGCATTCAGTGAACCTTATATAACAGCTATCTAGCACCATATATTCTATAAAAGGACTTCTCACGCGCAGTTTTTCTCTCTTTCTTGTCACAAGAAAATTACTTAATCTGTGTCAAAAATCAGTGTCAATACTGTCCCAAATGACGTCCCTCGACGCCAAAAAGAACTATAAAGCCAATGTTATTATAGACAGTGCCATGCTCAGAGTTCCGTTTAGCCCTTACAAAATAGGAGTAACATTACTGCTGCTTATAAAACAGGAGCAGTGCACTCCCATGACTCCCCCATCGTCCATATTTACAAGTAATGCTACTCCTACCCATTTCTAAATTCGAGTAGCTTCAGAAAAACGTCGTTCTTGGAGTACTACTCCTACTAAACTTATCCCTGGGCATGCTGGACGCATGAAAAATAAACTTGTGCAATACGCAAGACGCCATTGACAAAACCCAAATTTAGTAGCCCACTATTTGGCCGCCAAAAATATTTTTCAAATTTTAAGTACCCCGGACACAAATGGTCAGACTAGTCCATAAAAACTTCCTAGAATTGTATCTGATCAAGATAAAGGGATCAGTTCAAATCGCAATCCATCAATCGCAATCCATCAATCGCAATCCATCAATCGCAATCCATCGATCGCAATCCATCGATCGCAATCCATCGATCGCAATCCATCGATCGCAATCCATCGATCGCAATCCATCCATCGCAATCCATCAATCGCAATCCATCCATCGCAATCCATCAATCGCAATCCATCAATCGCCAATCCAAGAAACACCTTCAAAGCGTTTACGAGGCAGAACGATGGAATACAAAAAAAACCAAGCTAACAAGCTACACAAAATAATACTCTAGATATGGAATGATTATGTTTGATAACAGAGGTCGATGGAGTGAGAAATAGATAACAACTTACTACACGAGCGCCACACCTAAACACTTAACTAAAGGCCCAAAATTTACTCCTGCAAAGATTGAGGGAGGGGGGCCAAATTCACACGGCTTCAGAAATGTTGCAAAAACTTTACATTTGAATTTATACAATAATGTTTATAAACGAGGAGAAACTTAGCAGCACTATTTTATGTTCGTACCCTTGAACACATGACAGAAGACTAAGAAAAAACTCACAACGTCCAGAAATAAATTAGAGCTGAAATCTCAGAGAAAGAAAGACTAAGTGTAACAAATGTTCAATCTAACATCCCAACTGCACCAGTGGTCTTCTACTCCAGTGGTCTTCTACTCCAGTGGTCTTCTACTCCCTAAGGTTCCCACTACTGCCAAACACTCCCCTATACAGAGTGACGGAAATCCGAGGGCACTTCATCATATCAAATTCTTGAACAATCGCAAGTCAAAAATTAATAATTCCAATTCCAACAAATCGCAAAATATATTAACCTAATTTGCACTAGACATACATTTAACGCTTCGGCACATCAGAGCATTCACAAACAGCAGACAATCTTTTGAATGAAACTTATTAAAACTTAAAACTTATTCTAAATGAATAAGAAATGCAATTTGGCCACCGCTAAATAATATATTTGCAGATCATGCGCACTACTGGTGCTGCGATTCTACAATTTCACAGGATGAGCAAGCCACAAAACTATTCCTCTAAGTTACTACCACTGCAACTTTTCATCTCAATCTCTTCATCACAGAACCCAACACCCCTCATGGCCCCACCCTCTGAGCTCCACACACATCCCTATCCGCTCACTGTATGCCATACACCCCCTTGTTCCATCTCAGCGCCCTACACGCTCCCTCAATGCTCCTACTACCCTCCCCCTTTCCTCACTGACCCCGGTCCCAACACGATGCGGCAGGGTTCCCCCTGCGCCCTCCCCGTCCTCACACATCCGTCTCTAGTGGCGGGGGCGCGTTGAGCCTCACCACATCCCCCGCCACCGCCCCCACGCCGACAAAGTCCACCGCCACCACGTTCAGCCCGCCGCCGCCACGCGGCTGTGCCCCCAGCCATGCGCACAGCGCGGTAGCTGTCTCGCAGCGTGCCAGCTCGTGCATGCTGCGGTGGTCGAACCTCCCGAATACCATACTCATGTCGGGTGACAACACCGCTCGCGTCACGTGAAGCCTTCTCGCCGGCGCCACCCCGGAGTAAATTTCAAATTGATTTCCAGGCGCCCCATTCGATTTACTTCCTGGCGCCCCCATAAATTTACTTCCATTCGCCACCTTGTATTTATTTCCTCTTGGCGCCCCCGCAGACCTCAATTCCGCGTGCCTTCGACGATCCGCTTCCTCCAGTTCGGCGATCAATTCGGCAATCGAGTGAGTCTTTGGCGCATGCCCCTCGACGAATCCGTCGGACCAGACAAGACCGCCAAAGATGTGGTTCCTGATGTCGGGCATGTCCCCCGAGGGGAAGTAGGCGATGAGCTGCTTGGAGTGGGACCACATCCAGGAGAGGGAGGGGAGCGGGGGCTCAGGGTCGGTGGAGGAAAGGGAGGCGGCGTCGAGAGAACTGCACGCCAACTTGGCACCAAACACCTGCGCGGATATTAGCTTCATATCTCCGTTGTAAAACTACAAAAATACATTCAGTAGATACGAGACGGCATAACTTACCCAAAGTCAAATGCATAAGGTTTACAGCGTGCAAAACACATACAAACAACAAAAGTTCTACAAATGAGTGGAGTCACTTGCAGGCGGCAACATCATTTCAATCCCCCCCAAAAAAAAGACAATAAGAAACCATATAGTATAACATATAAACATACATATAGTTTGTGCGGTTCGAATAAATTCATACAAAATCGCGACAAAGATTTTGACTCGAAAATCATCGACATGCAGAGGGAGTGAAATTGTACCACACTCCACGCACCCCCCCCCCTCTACCCGTGCCCCTACCCCCCACTCATGTCCGGATCCAGTTTCTCCGACCTGGAAGAGCAGGGTGACCAGCCGGCGCTTGTCCGCGCGGTCGAGATGCTCGGCAAGCGTGAAGTGGAGCAGGACGATCTCCGAGGGATGCTCCTCCACAAACACTCGCACCTGGAAACAATATACACGTGGGTTCCTCTAGGAATAAGATGCTACATCTAAAAACATTGATTTCAAATTTATTTTTAGAAGCGCCAACAAAGAACACACTGAGAACAGATAACATAACAATGTTATTGCAAACCACTGTTGTCAAGTCACGCAATCAATCCATACATTTAACTTTTTTCCAAATAACGATAGATATTCGTACTACCCAACTATATGGGCATCTCAGAACAGATTAGTTCCCCGTGCTCTCATCGTGTCGTGGTGTCCGCACTTTGACGCCGTGCATATGCGCGGCTGTAGTTATGTTACAATACTTTTTTAACGCAAAGGCCCAGCATACCACGGCTTAGCTCTTAGTTTTATGCTTAAAGTGCTAACTGAAAGTTTCAAGTCCAAAGTCAATATCATAGGGTAAGCAAATTAAGCTGCATGCTCAATTAGCAACAAGAACCTAATTAGTTCCTTATGGGCATAAGGTTTATCAATAACTATTCAATAATAATTAAAATAAATTCTGATGATTATTATGACTCAATTAATGAGTTAAATTGTTAGCTGTGCACAATATTGTCTAGACTAACTTGGTCCAATGCCGAGCTATTATTACTATCATACAAAACCTCGCGCAGCGGTCACCTCGCGCAGGTATTTCTTCAGCTGGCGCGTGTACAGCCCGTGCTCGCCGTAGAATGCGCTGAGGTACTTGCCTACCCTCACGTCAAGGTACCGCGCCCCTGCCTCGAGCTGCGCCCTCACGCCCAGGGCCTGCTTGGGCATCCACGCGCGCCACACGCCCTTCATCTGCGCGCGGAACGCGTTGAAGACGGCGAGGTTGGGCAGGCGACGCAGGAACGCGGCCATTTCATAGTTGCAGCGAGAGAAGTCCATGTCGACGCGCATGTCCCGCTCTATTGCCACACAGATGTGACTGCCTGCAACCCAAATGCGACTGCCCATGACAAACAAATAATGTGTCAGGTGACAGCTACACATATATGACTGCCTATAAGAAGCGATCGCGACACAAATAAAGAAATGTCACT
Organism: Chamaedrilus cognettii; assembly: GCA_034695025.1. NCBI lineage: Eukaryota > Metazoa > Annelida > Clitellata > Enchytraeida > Enchytraeidae > Chamaedrilus > Chamaedrilus cognettii. The sequence goes on along the minus strand of JAQIWG010006450.1, from coordinate 6,549 downwards.
GCCTGCGACAATTGATCGTAAACATCAAAACTCGCCACTCCACCTGGAATGCACAGTTCCGACAGCGACACATTGTGCAGCGCCTCGGGTAAATCTCTCATCCATTCCGCAAACCGCTCAAACTCAATCGTCTCCACCCCCTCCCCTCCCTCGCCCCCGTCATGGAGGCGCCCCTGACTCGAATCTAGGGTAGTCACCGACTCTCCCTCGCTATCGCCCCCGCCCCTCCGCAAGCAGTACGCCCCCCCGGGGCCGCCACCAACGCGCGGGGAGGAGGTGCGGAGGGGCACAGGGGAAGCGCTGCCGGACCATGACGGACCGTCTATCGCGAACCTGCACAGTGCACAGCGCAATGTTATCTCTTGCTTATTTTGGCCACAAAGCGTTGTGGCCGAGTGGTCCAAGCTGCGAAGCTTGGATTATGGGCTCGACAGCGTGTCGGTTCGAATCCCAGCCACGGCAAAGATTTTTGAGTCACTTAGTGCACCCTTGGCAAACGTTAGGGTGTGAAAACATGGACATTAACAGAATAGACGAAAAAAGGCGGTTAGTTTGTGTAGTGTCAGATCAGAAAAGCTCAATCACCTCGGTCTGGTGGGGGACGCCCTCGCGCTGCGGGCGGCCATTTTGGATCCCCCGGCACCGTCCACCAGGCTCTGGCGTGGGGAGGATCGCAGACTCTTGCAGCGCCGGGCGGCCCCTGGTACCCCAGCCGGCCACTCGGCCCCTCCGTGCCGCGCGGAACCTGCGTGACGCCGGTTCGTGTCCGCCATGCGGAGCGAAGTTATCTCAACCACGTCGTGATACGACGCGCGCGGCGAAAAGCGCCCGGGCTTTGAATTCTCTCCGTTCGAACACTTTCCTTCGCCTGCGAGGGGACTAGCAGGTGCCAGGGGCCGAGGAACACTTGTGCCATCAGGGGAACGAAGCGTCTGCATACGGGTGCACAGCTCCTCAATCGTACTCTGCTCGGCCGACGTCAGACTATCAATCTGGGCGTAAACCTTTGACCTGTCGTCGCTGGTCAAAAAGTCCTCAGAGTTGCCGGTTTGATAGCCTGCCGCGCCGGGTTGCCGACCGCCCGGTGAGATAGGTACGTAGCCCGGTAGGACTCGGGTATGGGAGGATAACGCTGAGTTCCTGCTGTCTGTGAGGCTTGAAGGCTTACCGGGCAGGCTGGTTCGATTGTCAGCTTGAGGAGCGGTGGGGTCGGACGGGAGGCCTACCAGGGTGCCGCGCTGGGTACTTGCTGGGCTCGGCTGACTGCCAGACATGGACCTGGCAACTGCACGGCCAGGCTCGCCTGATATGTGCCAATGCTTGCCCCCTACGCGCCCGGGCGTGCCCCCAACATGCTTCGGTGTGCCTCCAGCACGCCCAGACATATCCTCAACATGTCCAGACGTGCTGTCAACATGCCCAGGCATGCCCCCAACATGCCCTCTTGTGCCCCCACCAGGCTTTGTTGTGCCTCCAACACGCTCAGGTGAGCTTCCAACATGCCCAGGCATACTTCCAACACGCCTAGCTGTGCCCCCAACTCGCCCAGGCATGCCCTCAACGTTTCCAGGTTTGCCTTCAACCCGCCCAGGCATGCCCTCAGCATGCGTAGCCATACCTTCAACGTGCTCAGGCCCTGGCGTTTCTTTAACTCGCCCAGACATGCTCCCAACATGCCCAGACACGCCCTCAACATGCTCAGACATGCCCCCAGATTTTTCAGGTGAATCCAGACGCTTGACAGGCGCCTCCACGCGATGGACAACAAAGTCGACGACGGTCGCCGGCTGCAGGACGTCGCTCAGACCAGAGCCACCGAGGCCGGTTGGGTCGTGACCCTTGGAGTGGGTCCGCCGTGCCGGGTGACTGAGGGGGGTCTGCTGGCGGCGAGTCAGGGACGACAGGGGGGAGGATGACGTCACATCCGGCAACTGGACAATCAATAACACTAATGGTTTATTTCTTCCGCTTGATTGCTAACTGCCTAGAAACCTTTTACTGTACAAAACAAAAGTATGCACCGTACCGTTGCACCGAGGAAAGCTCAGCAAGGGCAAAAAACGTCTCATTGTCACTCAATTAAAAGCAAAAGCAAAAAAGCCCTTACCTGAAACATCCGATAGCTTCCGTGCAGCTCTCCGCTTCGATCCCTATCCACCCCTCCGTTCCCCATCCCTATGTCTTCTTCACTGAACGATCCCCTATTCCCTGCAGCACCACTAGATGTCCTGAACAGATCGACATGCGCCCCCCCCGCCCCATTCACCCCTCCCCCGCCCCCCGGGGCCTGGAACGGCCTCCCTGACTCCAGGGCGCTCATCATGTCCCAGATCCCAGAGTCGTTCTCCACGCCTGGGGGTTCCCTTGGCAGTTCGTACGGCTCCCTCCTGACCAATCCCGTCGCTCCACTCTCGACAAACAGCGCCCCTCGGCTGCCGACTAGTTCCGGAGTCAAGCCGAGAAGGGCGTTCTGAGAGGCAATCGACGTCATTCCGTCGTGTCGATCGCCGGAACCAGAGATAACCCCTGCTGCCATCTGCTGACGACCCCCCAATCCGCCATTGGTGTGGATCATAGTGAGGGAGCCTAGGCTTGGGTCGCGCGTGTCCTCCAATCGGACGAGAGAGAACTGGTCGACTGAGGTCAGATCAATCAGCGGGTTTGTCGGGGTGAGATTCGATGGATTTCTCATTGCCATCGCTCCGACGGATGAAAAGTTACCGGCAGGAATTTCTCGTGGGCTGCTCAAACCTTGGCCGTAGCACCACATCGGTTGCTCGACGTCACTAGTCTGTGTCAGCGCTCCGTTCTCTAATGTTCCGCTGGTAGTACGCATCATTGCCCGCACGAGACAACTCTCGCCCTCGTCGAGAATCGTGCGAACGTTTCGCGTGAGCGTGATCGGTTCCCCTGCCGCTGCTCCGCCGGGGTACAGGGAGCGGAGGAGCGCATTGGTGGAGGCGGCGCTGTCCGTGAGTTCTGAATGGATGACGGACTGGAGGCAGCCATCTTGGATCTGAGGCTGCAGCGAACCGAGGTAGAGATAGCCTGCACAGAAAATATTTAATGTAGAATATGCTATAATAAGTTCGATTTCTATGTTACCCAATTTTATCAAACACAATAGAACTATTGATAATATTTTAAAATATATAATCAATACATAATCTCACAGAATAGTATCTAAGATATTAAATGAACCACACACCCACTCGCGATTTGTGGCCGCATTCCCTGCTTATTTAGGGGTAGACCACACCCGCCCTTCACTTTATCCTGTCCGTGGATAGGATTAAATGAGCCAATGTAAGGCGTAAACTTCTCATGATACACACATGGCTAAAAGTATCCTATCCTGCATACAAAAAATTTAATCTCAAAACGACTGGAGTAAAAGCAATGAATGGACCGGTTACGCTAACTGCATTGAATATAGCCTGAATGTAAGTAGCAAACGCTACTCAAACTAATGTTTAACTGCTCATTAAACTTACAAGCTGGACATTGAGTTAACAAAGATCTACCGGCCATCTTACACACAATGCATTAAAATTAATATTGCTTGCAATTGCCCAAGTCAAGAAGTTTAAGGCTTCACGCATCTCTCATTGCTTTCTGTATAAGAGAACCGATCCATCTTATCCTATCGTAACTACAATTCTATGAACCTAAACAGCACATGTATAGAACTACAGTAACAGCTACCTAATCCATGCGATGCAGAAACATGTTGCTCCAGTGCATCCCCCCCTTCCTCCTCGTCGAACGTGGCGTACGCTGGCATCACGACGACCGTCTGATCGCAGCACTCGGTCGCAGCGGGAATCGCGGCGCCCCCCCCCGCCCCCCCATCGCCGTCCACCGAGCCATCGACGGCGGACACATCGGTGGAGCTGCCTGTTCCCGCCGCGGCGCTGGCTGCGCCAGTGCGCCGGACAGTGATGAGAACGAGCCGGTGGTAGAGGCTCTGGATGATGAGCTCTTCAACAGTGATCATCGCTCAGTCACGCTTCATCGCACAAACATGCACCATCGCACGACATCTAGCAGAACATACGTTGCATTGTATTCGGCACCAGATAGTATAGAGGGTCTGGATAATGAGCTCTTCAACAGTGATCATTGCCTACGGTCGCACTTCATCGCAAGGACACGCACCATCCAGTCGTAACATTAAAAAAAGCAAGAATGTAACTTACACGTTAGAGTACATATTACATAAGTCGCCTCCAATTAAAACTCTGTGGCAGTGTTACAAATTTACAATAGTCAACTAAATCTTGCCATAAATTTGACAATAGACTTGAAACTTGACGGGTGCATATTATTATGCATCAATCAAGCAAGCCAAAATCCTGCTTTACAAAATAAACTTAGCTAGCACGATAGTACCCTGCCTTGAAAATTTAAGGCATTGCCTGCGTTGAAGGATCCACCACACACTCGGATAATTGCCATGCTGAGGCCAACTGGCAATAGTTTGCATTTAGCAACTCACCGACTACTCTGCTGCAGCGTACGTTAATTAAAGCCAGACCCAGTCTTAGCTGCATAGCATCATCCCTAGCTAAATGTCTAAATTAAACACAAATGTTGGTCTTACTCTCAGCTTGTTTTAGTTCCCGGCAGAGCAGGCAAGTTATTGGAAGCGACCAGTCGACCATATTGCTTAGGAGTACATCAACAACGATCTTATGAAAATGAAACGGGTCCCACAAGTTGTTTTTAATTAATGCGAGTGTACAAATGTATATCATATAATGTACAAACAGACGTTTGCATAGTTATTCTAATCGCAAACGTAATAAATCCCGCGTCAAATTTTACGGACTTCTCGTCAAATGACAGATAACAGTCAAGTTGTACGTCCTCACAGATCCATTGCAGGCCTTGTAAACGATGCAGCGCCAGACTAAGACATTTTGGGGGGGATGTCCGCTAAAATTAGCTAGAGCCACGCAACCTCATCTAAAGATCCAGTATAGAAATTTTACAAAATTAGCACGAAGACAGAGGGGGGTTAAGGGTTACTCCTCCCTCACAAAAATGGGGAGGGGGGAGTTATACAGAGATTTGGGGATGGGGCAATAGTCCCCCTGTTACCACGTGGCACCGACAAGACCTAAGAAAACAGTAATTAGTGCTAAGCCCTACACACTACACTAGATCTAAATAGGCCTAGGCTTCACTATCTCAAATAAATTAGTCGCACGCAGTACATAAATTCAGGCATTTCGTGGCGTATATACGGTAGGCCCTATAATTATATAATAATTACATCAATCGTCCAATAACAGACGACTTAATAATCTCAGCTATTTTATCAACACACGGGACTTTCGAACCGCCGAACTGCTTGACATTCACGTGTCATTGAAGCAATGTCACGCAATGTCACCAAGGCCCGTCAGCCTACACATCAGCCCGCTGATGTAAACAAGTCTTAAATGAGCCGTTAAGCGGCGAGCTGAGTGATAGGGACCCACACTGAACTGGCTGCAACGGGCGCCTAATTTAGAACTACTGAATTATTGCCAGTATTAGGCTAGTGGGTGTTTATTGGTTTTTTAAGTGAATTAGGCTTGTGTTTATTTACTTAGGTGCTGTTTATTTGGGTCAACTGGATAACGCTCCGGAATTCGATCAGTCTCGTTTTATTGATTTCGGACGAATTTTTGGCATGAATTATTTTCCTGATTTACGGATACAATAAATTCAAACTTTTGCTGTTCGGATTAACATTATTGTGCTCTCGCTGGCTTTTTATTAAATAAAAATTGCTGTTAATTTTATGAACGTCATTTATATGATTAAGGTTAATCAGTGCAAATATATTATCTTGGGCATTGTAGCGTAATTATCTTGTGTGCTTGTACTAACCAGCACACGATAGGCTGACAACCAGTGCCGTGCAAGCAACCTCGATACACGTAGGCCTGCATGTAGGTCTGGAGTCTGGACATCTAATAAGTTAACTTTTAACAGCCTTCACTTTCTATCATTCCACAGATGTGTCACTGAGACTCTCTCATGAGCCTCTGAAATCTCGGATTATAATTAAATAGGCCTCAGGGGCGCCCTAGGGGGGGGGGGGAAGCAAAAGGAAACATAGCCACAACTCAGAAAGTTAGCGCCCCAGCAGCCCCCTCCCCCCATATGCACTTAATGCACCTAATTGAGCAACAGAGTAACGAGGGGTAACGAGGCCTTAACCAGATCGAGTATAATTATTGAATTGAGCGACAATAACTAGGCCATTGTAGCTCACGCATGTTCTGATCGTCCAGCCGCTAGCATAAAGGCCATAGGCCTCAGGCCCATACGCAGGTAGAGGCCTATAGATTACAGCCAATGAACCATGCATGTACGAGCATGCATGCATGCATATATGCATGTACGAGTACATGTATGCAGGCATATATGCATGTATGAGTACATGTATGCATGTAGGCATGTACAGTAGGGTGGGGTGAATTTTTACAAAATTTTAAATTATGATCCATTTCACATATCAAAAGTTGCTACCAGGCAACCTCATTGGGGAGTTAA
>JAQIWG010006449.1:0-13309 GCA_034695025.1 Chamaedrilus cognettii | reverse complement strand
CCGGCGAGGACGATCCGCTCGGAATGGAGCTCGGAATGAATGGGGCTGGGAATTGCTAATGTATGAAGGGCATAAGAGCTGCTGTTGCTGGCTGGCTTCAGCAAGCTTTTTGCTTCAGTCGTATCCCCTCCCCAGCCACCAATCACAATACGTAGGCCTACAAATGCTGTCCGTTCGCCGTGCTCGTCACTTCTTTTGCTGTTCAGTTCAGCTCAGTTTTTCAGCTGTCACAGCGTCGAAATACGATGAGTTTTTAGGCTAGGCGCGTCCGATGGCGCGCCGTGTCCTATGCGTTATATTAGCCCAAGTCACAACTCTGAACCTTGTCTTCGTGATGCTCAGACAATCCGGCGGTTCGTAACTTTGTAGGCGCAATCGAATTCGGCTTATTCCCCCGCCGAAACGAATATTAGACAACTTATGCATGCTCGCATTATTTATTATTTATGTTCTAAATCGGAATTAGACATTGGGTCATTTCAAGTCCACGGTAGTAGGCTTCACTTGAAATCGATTTTCAACACCGCGATTTAACACCGCGCTAACACCGCGCTAGCGCGGTGTTAGCGCGGTGTTAGCGCGGTGTTGGGCCAACTCCGCGCTAACAGGGTGTTAACACCGCGCTAGCGCAGTGTTAACACCGTGTTAGCGCGGTGTTAGCGCGGAGTTGAGTTGAAGTTGAGTTGAAAGTTAAAATACATCAAACTTTAAATAATTTATTTAAAATATATATCGTCAATTTCTTTAAATAAAGCTCGTCTAATAAGTTGCCGAAAGGGTTAATCAACTCTAACCTGTCATCAAAACTGTAATGATGCCGTCGCAAAAAATAATATATATTACATAATAATAATATTATAATATAAATAATATATAAGTTAACTCTTGGATAGGAGAATAAATTGACCTGGGTTAGCTTGGTGTTGAAACTAGTCGATTTGAACTCAACGGTCACTCGCTCGTTTACCAATTGCGCAATTCTCGCGGAGTTCTCGTAGGCCTATATGCCGCAAGCAAGCCCTCGCTCCCACTGTGTTAAAGGTTAGCCAGTGCTGATGCCTTAGCTCAGTAGTGCGAGCCGCCATACTTGGCCGTCGTCTGCCAATGTAACCAGTGCTGCCACTAACTTTAATTTAAAATACCTATTGGTAGTGGGGAAAGCAACATTATTGCTTCTTTGGCCATAAAAACTAGTTTTGACTGTTTAAGCGTGACAAAGCACATTTTCCCTGCGAATGAAGTCAGGAATAGGGTGGGGTGAGGGACAGTAAGGACAAAGGCCTTCTTCTGCAACTTAGTTTTTAAATATGTGTTTTTCAGTAATAGGGCACTTTATTTTTGTACCAGTCAAAAATAAAATTTGGCCGGTTCAATGTCAAATTTTGAGAGAGTGAAATATGCACATTTAGGGACGATAAAAGCGCAAAAATTAAGAATGCCTCAAAAAACCACTAATTAATCGGGGTGCACATTGAGATATACAGTGGCTATGCACTTCCGGTTCTGATTATTATGAGCAATGCAGTGCTGGATAACAAAGCATACCAATCTTCCAATCACGTTTGTTTTTGTCATAAACAAGACTCCAAAATCACGATCAACCGGAAGTGTCTAGCCACAAAGCCTAACCATAGTAACTAGTATTTTGGGCCTAACTTCTACTCAACTTCCGGTGGTCCATGGTTTTACTTCAAGCTGTATAGTATCAGAGCTTCTCTAGTGATTATATACTAACTCAATGGTCGCAAGGCATGGGCCGTGCATACACGTGTGACCACGTATCGCCGAGTCAATAGGCCTACTAGGCCCATTCGACCACGAATATTAGCGATCGACCCACAGAGCACCAAAAGAGGTCTATCCGAATACTATGCAGCGCGCCAGTTTTCTAAACAGCGCTCTAACACGGTGTTAGTGCGGCGTTAGCACCGCGCTAGCGCCGCGATGACCTGAGCAACGGGTTGAGGCGTTCAGATTGAGAACGAGTTGGCCCAAAATTTCAACTCAACTCTAACACCGTCCTAACACCGTGGACTTGAAATGACCCATTAGAAATGAGCGTGTTTGTTGACAATGTTGCTTCACGCTATAGGCTACAGCATTAGACATGCCCGGGCACGCACTACAAGATGGCGTCCAGAGCGATCTGTGGGCGCTTATCATGGAACCAATGTGACGCAGTACTTGCTTATCGACCTATTTTGCTTCCACCCACCCACCTTCGCGGAAAGACGGAACGACACGTGGAACTATAATGATTTCAGATGCTAATTAAGTCCGGTAGTACCAACTAAATATCGTTATTTGGAACAACTATAATTTAACTCTAATATAGTTATATCTGTATGTGGCTTGTGGCGTCTTGGTAATTCTGTCTATAGGTCCTGGCTGATTTGATTTGGTTTTGTGTCAGAGTTTAATTTGTATTCTGTTTGCTAGCATTGTTTAGATTTCGTGTGTAGGCTATCATATTCATATTCTCGATGCTTACCGATTCTTCTAATTTATTTTTATTTTACACGCTATTCTTGAACAGTTTTTTTTCGCTAAGTTAGTTTTTTTCATTTTCTCACGACTTAAGCTCCCCTCAACAATTAGTGTGCGAAGAGGACCATTCCTAAACGTGGAAAGGAATAAAAAATGTTAAGATGACTATCAAACGTCCGTAAACAGTAGGTAAAAAGGCATTGAAGATCAATCCAAATTTGCTGATAATTATGTTTGTAGACACGTGACTGTGATAGACAATTTTTTATTGAGTCACGTCTCAATCCCCACCCCCTGCAGGTCATAAGTCTGTCGCTAGCTATGTTTCGTCATCATCCTCGTTCACAACCCTCTCCCCCCCTCTCCACGCCCCCATTCCCAGATTTCGAAGCGTAAACTGATTTGCGCCACTGCCCTGAGTTCTATTGTGTTTTTGAAGGTTAGACGTTTTGTTTGCGTTCGCGGTGGAGCTGAGTTCTAATAATGAATGCATCACAGATAGCCCTTCGCATGCAAATCGACCGTTGTCACCGTTGCCTGGTATCGGAGTGCATGCGTAACAGTTGCTATAAACGAGGACACTGCGGTCTTGGCGATCCCCATGTGTGTGCAGAGGGTGAGGGGAAAGGGGGGGAGCTGCTGCAGGCCAGTAGAGTTAAAATGGATCGAATAGGGTAGCAGTTATTTTCATGCCTAACTAATCTAAAATAGATCTAATTTTTTAGTTTCGTTCCCACAAATTAAATTTCGGATGCCACCTGGCACCCGCCCCTTTAGGATCAGGCCTATCTTTCGCAGCATGCGCCACTCCCATGAAGAGAAAAATGCTGCGTGCGCCAACATGTAGGGCCGGTGTATGCTCATTATTCACGACACCATGATCTTGGCCTAGGCTACTCGAAGCGTTAAAATGCCTATACAACCATGCATGTTCCGGTAAACGGACAGTCGGCAGAAGACCTATAGGCTTCAACACGAGAAGGAACCATTATGACAATCAGCTCGCTGTTATTTCGGACTAAATTTAGCACACTATATGCATTGTATAGGCCTACATTAGGCAGGACTGCTGATCGTATGAGCTATACTTTCAGGTAAATTTAGGCAAAATAGAAAATAATAGATATAGAAGGCAATTTTTCAGTTAGGGTTTTGATACTACTACACGTATATCTAAGGATCTAAGTTTGAATAAATTCTAGACTTAAAGTTGGCCGATGTAGTCTGGGCCATACGCTATGCGCTGTAAAATGCTGTAAAGTGCTAACAATTTAAGTCAACCATATCAAAATATCACGGAGGACAAGATTACAATTATTCTGACTGGATCTGAAAAACGGCATTATCCCATTCTTAGGTTCGTGTATAGGCCATATTCGCGATTCAGTTGAAAACCTGGAAATTACACCACCTCGGTGACTTGTGTAGTCGCAAAGTAGCCTACAAATAAAATAAGCGATTTGAAATTTCGTTAATGTAGCCTAGGGCTTGCTTATACGCGTTGTCGGTCAAAACTGTAGTATCATTGACAAATGACAATTCATTGTAGATAGACTTTCATAGACTTATCTAGGCTTCATAGACAGAGAAGCGTTGTGACTGTGCGATGTTCGGAATGTATTTCGGAATCTAGATTAAAAAATCACTCCAGCTCCGAAGCCGCTTTACAAATTTTTGCAACCGTAAGAAAATGAATTGAGTACTCCTGTTGCAGGCGGTGGTCGCAGGTGCCTCGCTATTGAACACTGACAATGAGTCGACGGTATGACGACCCGTGGCGCAGGGAAACGAAGAGAAGGCCAGGTTAGTAGTCTGCATGATCCTGTGGTTCTCAGATTTTTGTTGAGCCACTGCAAAAGAGTTCAACGCTGAAGCACTACGGAGTAGTTACAGACCCCAGTTATGCTGTTTCATGGATCACTGGCCTAACTGTATAAAATAGCGTATCATCTGTCAGTGACCGTCAGTCTGTCACTAGCTGTACAGCGTAGCTTAGGCTATCTGCAGCATGTCAAGTCGTCTCTTTCGCTCAGCTATCTTCACAATCACCTGACCATTGGCGGTTCTAGGGACGGACTTGGGAGGGGGGAAAGCCCCCCCCCCTTCAACCGACTAAAAATGACGAAGCACTGGCTCACATGAAGCACTTGGTGGATCGTCACTCATACAAACAGCACGTTTTGTCATACTTGCAAATGGATTGAAACCATTGATAGACCTACGATATTAATCGATAAAAAGATAATATTATGCCTTCGTCACAAAACTGTATGCAATTAAAATGTAGTATTATATATTCTGCCGACTTTTACCCTAACCCATATTAGTTCTATTAGTTTTTGGTGTCACCTATGCAGCATTAATTTGCCTACCTATGAAACAGACAATATCTATGAAACAAACAAGAAATTGGGTCGTTTAAGTAGATTAGTATTCTAAATAGTAGGCTACTATAATTTCATTGATTGATAACAATTATGACAGTCAATGCACGTACTGAGGGCAATTTTTGAATGTTGTAGAGCCCACGACGGAACAAATAAATGCGGAAAACATTTTCCTTGCCCAGAATAGTCCACTTCCGTCGGTAAGTGTCAAAACTTCACAGCTTCTCAACCTGACTGATATTTGCTCTTGCAATATCTTACGCATGATTTTACCTTGACATTTGGTTCGGTAATACATAATGGAAGTAGATGTTTACCTACATCTCCGCGTGATTTTCTGTGATTAGCATTAGGACTAGTGGCATTACAATCCTACATGAAAACATGTAGGGGCAGTGCTGCCCCTACATGAAAACATGTTTTCATGTAGGGGCAGTGCTGCCCCTACATGTTTTTATGTAGGGGCAGTGCTGCCCCTACATGAAAACATGTAGGGGCAGTGCTGCCCCTGCTGCCACCATAGGGCAGGACGAAGCGTTGTGGCCGAGTGGTCTAAGTCGATGGTCTTGGATTACGAGTCTTGGATTACGAGCTAACGCAACAACATGAAAACATTTTCTATTCATCTTATTCAGACACTCATGGCCAAACAAATCGTATACGAAACATCCGATAATATTGTTTTTTTATCTAAAGATTACAACCATGTGAGATAATATCTCTGTTTACTTTTTATACGAACTTCCAGATTCGTTTAACTTTGTTAAAATTTGTTAAACTGTAGGCCTACAGCATGCAGTAGGCCCTAATATAATTAGCGATAATCACTGATGTTTTAGATGCAGGAAGTCATTGAGGAACTCGATGAAATAGAGGAGGCCTTCAAGACTGTATGCACATTTCCACGACCGTGGTACTATTGTCCGCAAGTCGGCGCTGTACACAATGCCATGTTCATCAAAACTTTGAACAATTTCACGTAAGTATAGCAAATCTTCGAGCAGCAAACTTGAAGTTTTTGTGCATGGATAATACTGTGTTAGATATTAACCCCTAGTTAGATATTTTAGGTAAAATGAACTTGCGACTTTGTGACTTTGCGACTTTGCGACTATGCGACTTTGTGACTTTTCAACCCTGAGTCTGATATTTTAGTTAAAATGCATTGCAAAATGGCGCTTCTTTGAAGCCTTTTTCATCATTTTTCTTCACCATAATGCAGCAGAACCAATGAGGTATTAATGGACATTGCAATGATGCAATCTGAAACCAAAACTCTCTTCATAATTTTATGAAGCCGATCGGCGACATAGGGTCTAACCTCTGCAGCGGCTCGTAGATGCGTTAAAGTTAAATATTGTCTAAGATTCGGGTATCGCACAAAATTAACAAGAATTTTTGTATTTGTTTTTACACCTGCAAACATGTTTGATTATAGAAAAGAGGAGAAAGAGCACATTGATAACCTGCTGGTCAAATCAGTGGAAAATGGCCACGTGTGCATATTGGAACCAATCGCTAACAGGATTTTGGACAAGCGCGATCTGATCGACTGGAAGGTAACGATCAAACGTGTACTGTGCAGTCGCTCACTCTGTTGAAAAAGCACCAATCTGCCACAAAAAAGCAAGTTAGTGCTCAAATAGTGTTAGAAAGAACAGATAATTTTTAGAAAAGCACATACGCATACTTTAAAATCAGTCAAAAGTACGTTCTTTACTAAATTTTTGAAGAAAAAACTATTTTTTTTACCAAAAAACACGCTTATACCTGTAGCGTACCAAAACACTATGAATTGTCGATTTTCTCATATCAAGCACGCATCATCTCTTTCAAAATAAACGCATGAGCGCGGGGGGGGGGGAAAGGAGAGGGGTGGGGTAGGGTGGTGGGGGCAGGGAGGAAGATTTTTCCTGAACTACTACTACTATGAAAAAATAAATGCTTATTTTTTATCGTATATTGTCCATGTCATTCAGATATTCACATTATTTTTCAATCAATTCGCAATCTAGATATCACAGCATGACAATAAAAATGAAATTCGTGTTAAGGCCGCAGAACTGTTTAAGAAACTGTCGAATGTGGTTTGCTTGCAGAAGCGACCAGATATTGTTAATCGAGTCCTGGATACAGTTATCACATTTGGTAAAAAGGAACCAGCAGAGAAAGAAAAAAGATATTACACGGACTTTATGGCAAAATTTCTTGATCTTCTTGCGTACGTTGAACACTAATAATTATTTGTTGTATAATATAAGTGGTAGAATGTACTTGACGCAAGTTCATTTCCGGACGTACCTGTAGGGTTTGTTCTCTGGGGTCATTTCTGGACAGTCTGGGTACAGAAATATTTGTTTGCAGGGTATTTATTTTTTCTATGCGAGGTTTCTGTCCTCGCTGAGCCTACCATAAGACACCTGCGCTACCTTTCTACAGGTCAATCTCCACGCATCTTAAGAAAAATTGCTTCAAATTTTAGTTTTCTTGGTTTTTTAGACTGAGCATTCCTTGTGTGTTGAAAGACATCGCAATCATAATTGGGCTGTACGAGTGAAAAACTAGTACAGCCTACAAAACTATTTTATTTGCGTGGTTTCTGAAAATGAAAGCTATAGATCATACCACCTTTAAACCTCGTCTATATATATCTATTGACTGTCCCCCCCTCTCGATATAAAATATTGGGGTATTCACCCTTTTTCAAGGTTTTTTGCCTTTAGTCTCTTTAGTCTATTCTGCATTCTTATTTTGTGCATCCCCCCCCTGTGTTATTTTGTGTGTTGATTACTTTATGCTTAACCCATAGTCGAACTATGACAGTATCGGTTAATTAATTGTTTCTATTTGACACTATTAGTTAGCTTTGTTTATCCGATATGTGTGACATTCGTGCTTTTTCTTGGTTGCGGTTTGTCTGTCTGTTTTGAAATAAAAGAAGATATTATTATAGCTAACCTATCAAATCTTAGTTCTAGTCCTGACAGAAACTGTCAGACTGAGAGAGCGATTGAACTCTATGAAGACGCTTATTAACTCTTTTGGGTTCTTCTTTTTCAAGTAGCCCTATAACATTTTTTGATATAGTATTCGAAACGATTTCAATAACGTTTCATAGAGTAAATTGATTGATTGATGGTTTACTTAGTGCCAACCAGATTTTGGAGGAACATTGTGTCAAGATTTTTGAAATCATTCAAGAAGCGTTCAAAATGCTGCAGGATCCCAACAGACCAATTCATTCTGCCGCCACCCCGTGTCTCGCTAAGTATCCCTGGAAGGTACATACAGATTCTACTTGCATTTACTGACATGCATTGCCAGGTCCGCGATGACGTCACTACTCACTAGACGCCAAACTGCGTGCAGCGAGAAACACTTAGTTTCATCTAGAGACTACACGTATAAGCTTTACAAATGGAAACATGTGGCAAATTATAACTTCGCGTTAGTGGTAAATTGGAAAAAGTGCCCCTCACAATATATTGTTGAAATCTCGACTCTAGACTTTATTTCAGACATTAGCGAATTCACCAAACCTGTGCAATATTGTGCCGCCATGGCCTGTTTCCTTAAAGCGTTCTGTTGTCAATGCTGTATTGAAATGCTCGTTTGGAATTTATTGCAGCGATGATAATGCTGCGGTTGATGTTAAGCCGTTGATTTTTTTGGTCTTAGTACTGAATTAACTATCAAGCATGCACCTGTCAACTTTGGCAAGATGTAATATTGTTAGTGGTTTACAGGATGAACCTGGCCATATTCCGGAAGTGGTGAAGCTGCTACTGGTTGCGGTGAAAAGTCATCCAGACATCCCTAAGGGACTCCTACTTCACACTAACTGTGTTATGACGCTGTCTGCTTTGTTTAAACCACAGTCTGGGTAATTAGAAGTCCTTAAATTTGCTAATTTGCTGACTGATTAAATTCATGTGTTATATTATTATTAAAGTATATATTATATGTTAAAGTTTACTGAGGCACTCTTGTACTTCGGATCATAATAATAATATTTTTTTCGATTTCTTATTTGATCACAAGTGGTAGAATAATAAAAAAACATTTGAAGTGGCCTACATCTGCTTTTTACAAACTATGAACGAAGTATGAACTGCTTCTGGTTTAAATAATAATCGTAATAATAAATAATAATCGAAAAAATAATCGTAAGATTGTATTACGAATCATTTATTCTCTGTTAAATGATAGTAATGTGATGATTGTTGTGACATTGTGATCTTTTGCAGTCACATTTCAAAACCTTTCAAAATGTGTGAAAAATGTGAATTTACCTAAAGAGTGTTAAGTTTTCTGCATACAGAAAAAGCATGCACCTGTCAGTATTGAATGACGTCACAGAACTGTTCAACTTCTGTCTGAAGCAAGATTGGCAATGGTCGCAAGATTTGAGCAAAACCAACCTCGCATATGAAATGCTACGGTCGATTTTGGAGGACTTTCTGAACAAAGTTTGTGCTACTTTATGCTGCTTTTCTTTGCACAAAAGTTTCAAGTTCATTGGATGTTTGAAAAATAATTTATTGCCTTTGAATTAAAACCATCTGGCAAAGTCAGTGTTCACATGAAGCAGAATTTGTTAAATTTCTTTTAAAATAATTTGCTATATAATTTTTATATTGCTGGATTAAACTTTTGATTCTATATAGGTAAAATTTAATTTTAATGGATTTGGTCGTTTTTCGGCAATATTTTGTTAAGGGAAAAACAAGCCCAGAAGTTGTCAAGCCGATGATGGCGGGGATCAAGGAGTTGTGGAAGAGCAGTGATAAGGTACTGCAGCAAGATGCTAATTGCATTATAACAGCCATGGCCGGACATTCTGACCTGACTGGGGATGCAACGAAAGTACTGCTGGAGAAATACCTCAAATCAAAGGATCCCGAGATTTTAGGTGGATGCATTTTGACTACAGTACTTGAATAAGTTTGATTTGTGTGATCCTTGTTATTTTAAAAATATTTCTATTGCTCCTCTGTTGCATTCTTTTTGTGTTTCATGTCTCCTGGACGTAAATTCTTGGGTTAGGCTTTGTTTCGATCTTTAGTAGGCCCGCAGTGTTCAGGTTTTGGCTGAAGCTAGTTTTACTTGAAAAGTAAATTGAACTTATATTAGTCACTGAAGGTATCACAAATTCCGATCATGTGATATGGTTGCAGCCAAGCTGAAGAGCAT
Organism: Chamaedrilus cognettii; assembly: GCA_034695025.1. Lineage (NCBI taxonomy): Eukaryota > Metazoa > Annelida > Clitellata > Enchytraeida > Enchytraeidae > Chamaedrilus > Chamaedrilus cognettii. Next base: position 3,242 of record JAQIWG010006449.1, on the reverse strand, counting down.
CTATGAGGAGCAGCCGGCGAAGGTTCACCCATTCTTGCCGAGGTTCGTCGACTCGTTGAAGAGCGACGATGATCCGATGCAAATGCCAGTCATTCAGATGTTCACACAAGTAGCCAAGAGGGCGCCGAAGGTAGAATTACATTGCTGGAGTATTGTTGTCCCTTGCATTTTCGAGTTCAAGACAGATGACTTGACAAGACTTGAATCTATCATCCCTAGCTAAGACTACCTGAAGCTGACATTGGACTAGAGTAATTGTCTGGCTAGTTTTATTACATTGCAGAGAAAGGGAAAGTGTCTTTTTTGCTTTATCATTTCTGTGCTACTAAAAGGAAAATTGATCAACTTTGCAAGGGGACATTGAAGGTTGAAATGCATTGGTGGATTCGTAATTGTCGTTCCCTGATTTGACTTAAAGGCAGCTGAACTAGAATATTCTTCAACCCCATCTAAATACTAGCTAGAACTGATATTTGGCTACAGCTATTGCTTGACTAGTTTTATTGCTTTGCTGAAAAGGAGGAAATCTTCTTAGCATTTTCATTGAATCATTTCCATACTACAAAAAACTAAATTTATCTACTTTGTAATTTCGCATGATTTTTTATTCATATAATTTGAAACAAGACGTTGATTCTCTACATCCTGAAAACTGATTGTTTCTACTTAGTTTCAAGCAATGTGTTTGTAATCTAAAATCGTGCACTTTATAAGCTAATCATTTGTGTGCAGGAGATTAGTCCGGCAGCCATCAAGGTGATCACAGGCAAGCTGTCGAGCAGTATGGACTGCTACGCGGCCATGACGTTCCTGGACGCCACGGCCACACATCGACGCGCCGACGTCGTTCCTTACGAGGACGAAATCATCAAAGCGTACAACTCGAGTGAAATGATGATTGGCTTGGCTGGTGGCGTCCTCTTGAAACTTGCTGATGCTGAGGTAGCTAGGCCTATTGCACAATGATCTGTTTCTAATCAGGTAACATTCTGTACATCACATGACAATGACACTTGCTGCGAAATATGACATGACAATCTGATGATACATTTAAGAAAGATTTGATTGATTGATTGAAAAAATAATTTTAATACGCCAAAGCGAGAGTTTTTTTTGTCATTGACTTCTTTTTCACATGGATGAATAAATTGTTCTTGCAGCTTAAAAACCTTTTAAGATCTTGATCATTGAAGATATCTTAAGCTAGAACTGTTGATATAACTATCATATCAGAGTTTTAATTGAACAGGTTTCATTATCAATATTTTAAACCACATCTCAATAGCTTGAAAAATAAAGACATTCTTCAACTTTTAAATAACTTCATACCAGCCATACCAGATCAATATTTTGACTTTTCCGTGTAGGGTAGCCATAATTGTATGGTAGGTAGGCTACTTCATTTGATACGCATTATCAAATTTATAGCATAATAATTTATGTATAGCGTGCAGCAGATTTGACCTAGTAATTTGCATTCAAACAAACGACAATGATTTGAAAAACGATAGCACAATCATTTCAGATCCGGCAGCGAAAGTACTTGAATACATTCGCCGCTCGGACGGCAACAGTATCTGGGGGCACGCAAGTGTCGGTCATCGTACAGATGAGGCAGCTCGGCATGAACTGTCCCGAGATCCTGGCGGAGCATCGCGCGCTGGTGGAACGTCTGCGCTCCAAGCCCGCGCTGACCGACATGTGTCAGGCGACCCTCGATGTCATCGACGGACGATCGTGAGTAGGATACATTTTACTGTACTGCTTCGTAAAAATTAGTTTGATTCGCTATCACCAAAATTCCTTGAACTTTGGACGGTCAATCGTGAATGCTTGAACTTCTTCCTTTAGATCCATCACCTAAATAACGGGCTCGTAACGTGACGGGGGGCTTGGAGGGCAATGCCTCTCTTGTTTGAGCTTCTGCCCTCCTGCTGCCTGGAAATTAAATATTTGCCGCCTGCCTCCAAAGCGTGGCTCTAGATTAGGAAAGATAGGAGAAGTATTTTGTCTGTACCCACATGAGCGAAGGCAAGCGTTTTGATTAAGCAAAGGCAGTATTTGTTCTGCCAAAGCGCAGTTTTTGGCATGAAAAGGTCTCTGTGAGCTCCCCCTCCCCAGATCGTGATTGTAAACGGGAGGGAAAAGTGTCGGTCCTACCCCGCCCTTCTCCCCCCGATCGTGAGTTGTGCGTTGGAGCAAAAAAATCTCTGCCCCTTCCCCGTTGAGAAATGTTACGTACATAAGCAAGGCGAGACACAAATAAAGTTTGTCAACTGCATACAATCGAGATAAAACAATATTTAAAAAAGATAATTTTTCAGATTGTCTAAAGCAGTGGTAAGGGTTTCAGGCGCCGGGGTGAAGTCTGACAATGGCGCCTCCCATATGAATTTGCTTGGTGAACCTCGCGAGGGGGGAAGAAGCTGCTGATGAAAATTGTTTCTGGCGCTCCAGGGAGGGCGACCTTTTTTGCCCAACAAATGCCATTTTTTGTTTGCTGAACAATATATCTTTACGATTCAGGTTGGAGAAGGTTTCTCACGAAGTGATTGGTCAGCGCAAGGACATCAACCAGCTAAACACGAGAGTGACCTCTACCGAGGGAGACGTCGTCGTCATCAAGAAGGATGTGAGGGAGAACCAGCAGGACATTGCCACTGTCAGAACAGACGTCAACGATCAGGGACAGAAGTTGGGCGAACTGAAAGTTGTTGTCGATGAAACTGTAGTCAAAGTTGATGAACTGGAACGAAAGGTTTGAGTCAAACTTTTCTTTTAAATGAATCTAAGTCACTATGTTGTGGGTGGGTATACAATTCAGAGACATTTCTTTAAGGTATGTATATATCATAAAAGTATATCATCGTGAAAGGCGACTAAAGAAAGGGAAGCGATTCTGTGCTGACACTGACTTTCTGGCACAGAACCGGACTCTATAGTGGTCTTTGAGCTACACACTAAACTACAAAAACAAATAACAACTATGGTGTGTACAGCAATCGATATAAATCTACATTGCATATTTTCCCTCTTTATACGACAATATATTGACGCTCTCATGCAACATAAATTACTTGTTAATGCGGTTTGTTAATGCAAATTTTGTGAAATTCTTCGTGAAATAAAATTCGCCCATATCGCCAGACGTTGAGTCACGCTCCGGCCTGGTCGCGTGACGTCGCCAGACTGCTCAACCCTGACTCGGATCACGACTGGCGCCTCCTGGCGAGTCGCCTCGG
>JAQIWG010006448.1:0-13310 GCA_034695025.1 Chamaedrilus cognettii | reverse complement strand
CCGGACGGCTCAGGGCCCTCAGGGGTCGGACAGCCGGCTCAAGGCCCGCTACCCGAGGCAGCGAGGGGCACCACAATACTAAAAAATAACACGGGCCATTGAAGAATAACTAACTAACCTCCTTTTTTATTGTATAATCTGTTAATGTCCATGTTTTCACACAGGTTTACACGCTTCGCCCGCCCTGATCAGGACTGCTGGAGCTGGGTTTTTACGGGCGGATGCCCTTCCTGACGCCAACCAAACAAATAATTATCTGGCACGGGGTTAGCAGCTGGCGACACTTGTATGTTTAACAGCCTTGCTGAAGAGCCTGTAACGCCATGATTTCATAGTTGCCTACGGGACCTAACCCTGGTCTTGTGGATTCAAAGTCCGACGCCTTACTACACCTCAGCGCCTCGCTGAGCATGGTCTAATTTAGAGCATGTGAGAAACATTCTCATATAAAGTCTTTTCACTAAAATAAAATTAGACCACACACATTTGCAGTCATAATAACTATGCAGAAACTAAAACAAATAAAATTAAACACTTTGAAGCATCCTGCATGAAAATGATGGAAAACATACAATTTTTGCTGCATGTTATTTTGGTGGTTTTGCATCTTAGAAATATAGCTGCACTTAATTTTCATGTTTCTGAAGGTTACCTATTATATAAAGCTCTGGCAGCTTTATTTTGGTGCTAGTAATTTTCGCGAGTTTTGACGATTCGCGAAATTCGCCAAAATGAGAGGCACACGAAATATCATGTTTTACAGTACTTACTGTAGATACGGCCACGATTTCCTTGACTGTATTTGAAGCAGACGCAAACACCGCATCTGTGTTCACATGGGCGAAAATAAGGTCGGGGTCGACATTTTTGTGACGGAGTCTTCTTCATGTAGGTGAGTGGGTGGATGAGATTCTCTCAACAGGGTCGGGGGGGGCGGTCGGGCGCGGGGCGCTTGGAATTTGAACAGAATTTATTTCTCAAACTTACTTGCAGAACGTGGACAGAGTTTGTTTCTCGAACTTATTACATGACAGAACAAAAAAAAGCAAAAACAACTGGTTCTATTGCGGTCGTGGGGTGGTTATGAAACTAAGGTAGGGGGTTGTACATGTCACAAAAGCTTTGGGGGGATGCAGAAGGTCAAACCTTGACCGCCCCCAGGGTGCTCCTTTTCTAGGTGAGCTGATTGAAAATTGAAGCGGAGGGGTTGAACCCCCCCAACCCCCCCATCGATGAGAACACTGCAGACACTCAGAAAACAAGCGGGTTTCATAACAAATTTATTTTCATAAATCTTTTGGCGCGCGCACAAGGGGTGCACGTTCAAATAATGACGAAGCGTTGTGGCCGAGTGGTCTAAGTCGTGGAGCTCGGATTACGGGCTCGACAGTGCACCGGTTTGAATCCCGGCCTCCGTAACGATTTTGAGTCACTTCGCGCACCCTTGGCAAAGGTGATTTAAATTCATCATGTAGGAAATACTCCGCAAATAATCATCCTGTGGAGTGGCGTGCAGTAGTGAAGTTGAAGCTGAAGTTGAAATATGCCGACAACTGAATCATAACAACGAGACAAGTGTGTGATCAAGGTATACATGCAAGCAACGAGCGCAGCCATTTTGGTATTTGTACCGGATGTGACATCATTTGAAGCCCAAGGATACTCAACAACTGAGAGAACTGACCGAGTAGAGATGATCTAGCACATAGCTGACTTCAGTCGAGCCGATCCACTTGCGCGAGCCAACGAAGGCCGGCTCCTTGTCGCCTACGGCAACCAATGCCTGTACACACCACGCCACTTCAACAGAGGCTCCTTGTCACCGACAGCAACCAATGCCTGTACACACAGCGCCACTTCTACAAAAGCTCCTTGTCGCCCATGGCAACCACTGCCTGCACACACTGCGCCACTTCATGAGAGGCTTCTTGTCTCCCATGACAACCAACTCCTGCACACACCGCGCCACTTCAACAGAGGCTTCTTGTCTCCCTTGACAACCAATGCCTGCACACACCGCGCCAGTCAACAAAGGTTCCTTATCACTCATGACAACCAATGCCTGCACACACCGTGCCACTTCAACAGAGGCTTTTTGTCACCCATGATAACCAATGACTGCACACATCGCGCCACTTCAACATGCAGCCAAGTGACGCATGGATAAAATTTATGCAATATCAAGCAAATAATTTATTTTAGAGTGTGAGAAATTACCTGCAAATACAACCATTAAAAAGTTAATCCAACTCAATCCTCATTTATTATTAATTTAGTGCAATGGGTCAGCTAGATTATCACAGATATTTATAAACTATCATACAAATCTATAGCATTTAATTTATACATAATTATATGTTTCTCAATATAAATTACATTTAAATTGCACTAAAGTAAGTTGCTAGATGGGAAGTTATTTAACAACATCGATCCAACTAAGACTAGACTTCAATAGTTAATTTGTCAAAAGGTCATCACATTTGTCGTTATTTGTTCACATATGGTACCATTTTGATTTCCATTTCGCTGTGGCACAAAAACACGCACCAAAAATAGCACGGAAATAAATAGCATCATGGCCTTGTGCACTGAGCACAAGCACATGGTGGGCAGTAGGCTAGAGCATACAGAGCTCTGTCTGAAGAGGGGTCGCATGTGTATATGCTTTTCTTGATTGGGAGACTTGGAATGAATATAAACACAGAGATCGTAACATTAATTAGAAATCCTAATAGTAAGTTAGTAACTAGACAATAGTAAGATCCTAATAATAGATCCTAATAGTAAGTAGATCCAGTAAACAATATTTATAGTAATAGTTATTTACATTAATAGTAAGTAGATCCTAATAGTAAGTAGATCCTAGATCCTAAGAGTAAGTCAGTTGCAGAGCTAGCCTGTTTGACTGCTATCACATTACAGTATCACATTACGCTTTTGCAGCGAGCAGAGTCACCGAGTCTGTTCTAGTGACGAGCATATACAGACCTGGGTACAGAGCGAGAGTAAGCCGACATTGACATTTGATGGAGGGGGGGGGGGCCAAAGCGTACGTACTTTGAAGTGGGGGGGGGGGATCAGAAAAAATGCGCCCAATTAAAAAAAAATTGACGCATGTACCAAATGAACAAACCAATATTAAAGTGTAACATGGAAAATAATACCAAAAGAATGTAAATAATCTTGTAAAAGAAACAAAAACGAAGACCTTCTGTATGTCTGTGTGTGAGGGCACGGGTCGGGAGGTGTGTCCCTGCAGCCACAGCCAGGAGGCAAGGGTCTGCAGGGAGCGGTAGGCGCACCCCCACCCATTGTCTTCCACCCGGTCCTGCATGTAGTGGCGGTACTCGTAGTGGCCGCGCACGCAGTAATGGCGCCCGCCCGCCACTACAGGCAGCAGGTACTGCAGGTACTACACGCTACAGGTACTATATACAACAGGTACTACATACCACTACAGGTACTCGTAGTGGCCACGCATGCTGTACTGGCGCACGCCTGCCACTACAGGCAGCAAATACTGCAAGTACTACATACAACAGGTACTACATACTAAAAGTACTACATACTACAAGCATAACAAGCACTACATACTACGGCAGTGAGGGTACTCGTAGTGGTCATACACGCAGTACTGATACCCGCCCGCCACTACTAGCAGAAAATACTACAAGTACAGTACTACACAACTAACAAACCAAGTTTTTTTTTATCGTCTCTTCTGTTAATGCCCATGTTTTCACATTGGTTAGATGCTGGCGTCGCGATGAGGACTGCAGGAGCCAAATTTTAACAACGGGATGCAATTCCTGAAGGAAACCATATAAATTACTATCTGGTATGGGATTAGCAGCTGGCAAAGTCTTGTGTGCTTAGCAGCCTTGCTGAAGGGTCTGTAACGCATGGTTTCATAGTTACTGGCGTCTGGACTTGAATTCACAAGCCTCATTCAGAAAGCAAACTTATGAAAATCTTAGTCCTAAGATTGTCTTAAGATAATCTTCGAATTTTTTTATCTTTTTTATTGGAAACTCTGCATTGTCGCGAGCAAACCAAATAATGACGTCACGGCGGTCGACGCTTGAATTTTTTATTTTTTATTTCATTCCAAATCCATATATGACCAACATTCAAAGTAAGTTAAATAAACAACTTTAATGCACGTTTTGAAGTCATAATGATTATAATTATTTAACTGCACTATTTTCATGACCATTTGATTTCAGAATAAGCCGTGACGTGAAGGATGTCAATTTAATTAACTATTCCACTGTTCTGTAGCCGATGTGCATTGTGGCCAAGTGGTCTAAGTAGCGAACCTTTGATTACAAGTGTTACAGCGCGTCGGTTCAAATCCCGGCTGCGGCAAAGATTTCAAGCCACTTCGTGCATCTTCGGCAAATGTGGTTTAAATTTGTCAGACACAAGTGTTCCAACGATGCCAACCAGTCTGCGGTGAAACCACCACCAGCGACCATCAGCTGGTGCATGGGGCATCATCTCCTCTCGAAAGGGGCTGCAAAATAGATAAATAAACTGTAGTCGACAACTGTTGCATGACGCCCACACTGACCCCCTGAGGGCCCGACGCCGCGGTGCACATCCAGCAGGTAGGGCGAGGGGGCCGCGTCGAGCACGACAGCGTTCTGACGCTGGAACGTCGGTCGCACGAGCGGCAGCATAAGTCGCGTGTGCAGAGACTTGCGCACACTCGCTGCACATCAACACAGTGCCATTGTCAGTGATTCTTACCACATGTGCAGAGACTTGCGCACACTCGCTGCACATCATTGCACTCTTGCATCATTGCACATCACTGCACATCAACGCAGCGCCATCAACAACAATTAATTTGTCATTAACATTACAATCACTGACTCACATTCAGTATTCAACAGAAGAATGCTGTAAATGAATGAACAACTAACATTCAGTTAGCTGTTCAAATTGAAATGCAACACCAACAAACCATCAACAAAACAAGACACCAATAAAATCATCTTAGAGAATTTATAGGCGAGCAGAGAACCGCTCAGCTGCATTTTCAAAAGGAGAAAGAATATATTTGAGAACGCTCCAAAAGCTAGCGACAGGGACAACCTTGTGAAGACAGTTCTGCAGGGAGAGTCAAAGGGAAGCATGGACGCGAAAGGTGAAGAATGCAATATGACGACAACAGCACAAAGTGGAAGTGTCTATAATAATAATGAGTTTAGAGTACTTTGGGGTCCAAGGACGTCATCGGTGACCTGAAGTTACTTTTGAAAACGCTAATGTCGTGCTTATTTTGGCTGTCTATACAATGACGAATGAAAGATGATATATTAAAACTACTTATTTTCAACTACGAGTTCTTAACCTTTTCATAGCGAGAATCACGTAATTTTCTTAAAAATGGTTGGGGAACATCAGCTTTCTGCGGAACAATAGTTTCAAGCTAAGTCTTTTTCACACCATTCAATAAGTTGACGGTGGCGAACCTAGCTTGTCGTCTGGAACTCCATCGGGGAAGATGACGGTGACAGAATGATCCACACCCTCCGGCAGGAAATGGAATGCACTCGGATTGTGATACTCGCCGGCCTAGAAACGGATCAAACCTGTCCTCAATCTCAACTCAAATATAATCCTTTAGACAGTAAATTATGAAATCAAATTTCTTACAAAATATTTAGAAACATCTTAAGAAGTACCGTACAGCTAATATCATGAACTGTCTAGAAATTGAAGGCTTTCAATAGGCCTCTCCAGATATTCTGTCATTATTTAGCAAAACACTCAATAAACTAGAATTAATGTCATTCCACATCTGAAAATCTGCAACATTCAACAAAACCTGAGTGGCAGGGAACAGGATCATACTCTATAGGCCAAAAAAATAAACATTAATACTGAAAATAATTTCATATCCGGAATCCAAATGCATATGTGATAGCAAGCTCTACATCTTTATTGTAGTTTTTACTACATTGCCTTAAAAGACAGTTAATCAAATTCAGTTAAACAAAAATTTCCCCCCTCGCCCCAAAAAAGAAAAAACACAAACCTGACTGTACGTAGCCAGACAGTCTTCCATGGCCGTCAGCTGGCGACAGAGACCCTCGCTAAAGAGAGCCGACAGCCGACCGGCGGGCGTAAGGGCGGAAACACACGCCAGCACGTCCATATGAAGCAACATCTCCACCCACTGCAGTGATTCTGAAGGCAACAAGTATCATCTCCACCCACTGCAGTGATTCTGAAGGCAACAAGTATCATCTCCACCCACTGCAGTGATTCTGAAGGCAACAAGTATCTAGGCAAGGAGCATCAGGTGACAGTTCTAAGTATGGATCTAGCAATTTAGTCCTTCTGCTACTGAATTTAGTAGGCCTACGCTTACTCTGGGTGGTTTGAGTCTGGCTTCAAGATGAATTATTTGATTGGCCATAGCAAAGTTGCAAAGGAGTCAATTCTTGCACTGCATTATAGCTAAATTTTATATTATAATGTCATATTAAAAAATCAAACCACGCCAAACTAGATCTACATCACAATAGGAGGATAATATCAGTAGTTATTGTGCCACTGACTGTGACTATGATGTATGACTGGCGCGCAAGTGACACTATTGTCGGAGGCACTGCTTCCAGTTGACTGCAGCAGCAGGCCGACAGTCATGTACGTCTGCGCATACAACACTCTTCCATCACAGATTGTCAGAGGATTTATAAACAAATTCATCGAGATTTTACTAAACTCAGATGCAGGTTTCAGCAAATAATTCAATTGCTGACTGCGCAAGCTGTACTCGAACAAAGCTGGCGGAAGGCTCTTCAGTTCTGTTGCACTCTGTACAAGTGTACATGAAACTATTTAATGCAGAAATCTGTCAACTAGAATGTCCTACCTCTTTCAAGACGGCGCTTAAACTGTTCCTGAACGCAGACCTGCTACAGTGACGTTACTGACATGTTTTTACACATTTCAGATTATTATGGCATGAGTTTTGCTGCACCACTAAATCCGTGTTTCCTAGGAAGCTGGCACGTAATTAAATTTTCACTACTACTAGTACTATTCTTCAAATAATTTTTTCACTAGACCTACACGCAGCTATTTATGTAGAACCTTAGCTTTCAAATTTCAAAGCATATAGGCCCTATTAATACCAAAAATACTACGATAGTAAAAAACATATGCAAAAAAAAAGTATACAATAAGTATGTGCATTTCAAATATTCTATTAAAAATTGTATACACATATCGATCAGATTAAATCATTGCTTCGTCTTCTTTTTATCTCAATCAACTATTTGTTTACCTGGTTATTGAATTTCCGCAATTTTACTTTCCCGTCTCCGCCCTTTTGGAACTTGACCATTTCTGCCAACATGGCAGCCGGGGTGTCGGCAGACGCCCCGGGGGTGAAGTCGAGCGTTGAGGGGCGCAGCGCGGGGTGCAGCAGAACGTCGGTGTCCTCCAGGCGAAACAGAGCCGCTGAACTTAGAAGGGTTTCTTGGAGACGTTGGATCTCGACAGCGATGCTGTCTCGCCTCAAATCTATCATCCCATCGGACAGCAAGCGTCACGACTAACATACCAGTAGGAGCATATTTAACAACAAGATTGAGAGATTTTACTAGATATTTTCACTAGATATCGAGATTTTCACTAGATATCGGCACCAAATGTCACAAACTTTTGCTAGTCCAGCAGGAGACTGACTACTGCATCACTGGGGATAAATAATGAACTCTATCTCCATGCGTCACGGACACAAATCGAGCAAAAACTTTTTTAAACTTTATAGAAAGAAAAAAATGTATCCATAGAGCAACAGAGTCTAAGAACAAGTTATCAAAAGTCATTTATCATGTGGTGAACATTATTAGTGAATGCGAGCTGCATTAATAAATCAAGTTTCACAGTGTCATTAATTACAATTAAAAATTATTCCGCAAAATAAAGCCAAGCCGCTTTTGACAAGTTTACTCAAAAACTATTGCTCTAGGTTTCTTTACAAGATGCAATGGCTACCAGACTTCAAAGGCTATGCAGCATCAAAGACAATGCGGCTTAAAAATATATCCTACTCCAAAACTACCCGATCTCAAAGGCTACCCGGCTTCAAGGAATATCCGGCGTCCAAGGCTATCTACCTTCAAATACTAACCAGTGTCAAAGGATACCTTTCTTCAAATGCTACCCGGTTTAAACATCTGGCTTCAAATGCTATCGAGCTTCAAATGCTTCCAGGCTTCAAAGACACTACCCGGCTTCAACGACACTACCCGGCTTTAAAGAGTACCTGGTTTCTGGTGATGCTCAAAGCCGATGGGCAGCGCGGCTCTGACGTTGAACCAGACGAAGGAGTCGACCCAGTGCAGGTCGGCGCCCTCCGTGCGCAGCGTCTCCACACGGCACATGGCACACTCGTCGAGGCTCAGCCAGTACTGACTGACGGTCGAGCCGACCTCATCCACCGCCAGCACCAGGAGGGCCTCCCTCTTGCAGCAAGTCTGCAACATCAGCAGCGCGTCTCTTGCAGCAAGTCTGCAACACCAGCGGGGCGTCGCTCTTGCAGAAAGCAACACAAAATAAAATGGTACAGATCTTCAAAATTCCCTGATCAATCATAAATTCCCTGACAATTCTCTGACTTTTCCCGAATCTGTAAATTCCCTGACTTTTCCCGGTTTACCAGGTTTTCCATATCTGTGGTAATCCTGACAACGCAAGGCAGACATAAAGCAAACAGTGACAGTGCATTCTAGCAAACACGCTTCAGATTGAATTAAAATTCTAAAAACTGCTTTGTTGCAAGAATCCTGAGAAAAGAAAAGCCCTCAAATAACATGATTTAAACACAATAAACTGGCACATTACAGACTCGCAATGGTGCATTGGGTGGCAGCAGGTTCTGACAGAAAGTCTTCATCGCGTTCACATCATCAGCCTGAGACGTCTTGCAGAACATTCCAAGCACCTCTACTCCTACACATCCAATGGAGCATCGTTCAGAGATATAATTAATCAGCACAACACTGACTATACATTAGTCAAATAATAGCTATTTATATGATAATAGTAATTGATTTGAATAAATTAGCATAAGGCACTTAAATAATTCCAGAAGTGTGAAATAGCACACATACAAATTAAAGTTCATTAACTTCAATTCTTAATGCATTTTCACATTTGAGTCCATCCAATACACCAGTACCATTACAATACACCAATACCAGTATGAGGCGGGATGTAATATTTACATTCTCAATGCCAATTGAAACAAAAAGAGATAGATTTTCTAAAAGCCAAGGCTGCTACAAATAGTATGACTTTATTGCTATTGCTAAAAGCTAGTGCGCTTTCATTGCGTTTTCACTGCTATTCAATAAACTTATTCGACCTACAAGCTACGTGTAATAAACTGATAACAAATTTGTTGTAACAAATTCATACCCACTCTAGTGCAATGTCAAACGGAAGGTCCCTGGCACCCAACATCTCCACACCTGGTGGTCCTCCGCCATTCTCTTCATGTTTCCATACGATTTTCTTTTCAATAATTATTCTTTCATTCCTATTCTTTTCCTTCCTTTTCTATTCCTCTTTCTCTCCGTTCTTCCTATATTATGCCTACAATGTGTCAGAATATAAAAATAACTGAATAGTTGCCAAACTTGCCTGCAGCCAACATGGCGGGCGTCGTTTGTGACTCATCCTGAAACGGCTCATCGCTCGACTCTGCTAGAACCAGTCCGCAGACGTAAACCTTCTCTTCCTCAACACTTCCATAGAGATATCCAATAAGCGGGTCCTTGCACCTCTTTGCATTCGTCTGCAAGTTCTGTAACGCAAAATATAAACAGCCTGCAAATTGGATTGTAACTTTTTCATTCTTGTTGTTTAGCAGCAGAGCGACACACGAGGGTCATTGTAGTGTCAAAATGTTATAATGTCATAGTAGTCTGCAAATAATCATCCATTAGGGTGGAGTGCAGTAGAGAAGTTTAAGTTGAAGTGGAAGTGTCAAAGATGGTAGTGTAGTCTTGTGTCGCTGGTCTGCTTAGCGACACCCAGGGACCAACCCCTGCCAGTTCTCTAAGTTAGCCCAGCGTCGCTGAACTGCTTCAACTACCCACTTACCGACCTCGGGGTGAGGGAAGGCTGAGATTGACCCTTGGCGTCTTACCTGTGCATTTACCGTGCGCATTTGAGTACACGTTGACTCCCCACCGCCGTGAAGATGCTGCACATTGAAGCTCGACTCCGGCTTTTAAAAATTCACAGGAACCCATTGGGTGTAGGGGGGGGGGGGGGAGGAATTTAAAATAAGTGTTCAAGAATCAGTACCGGCACTATCTGCAAACAGCTGTTAGGCCTTCTAATTTGTTTCGAAATTTTCAATCGATTTCCATAATTTTGCTTCAAAATCAGCATATTTCAAACCACATGACATAATGAAAATGCCATTCACATGTAAACCCAATCAATATGCCTAGCCGCGGATCATATCACGAGTTAACGGAGGCATTACCGTGTATTAGGAATAGATCGCAAATGCAGGGGTGTGGTCAATTTTATTCAATTTACTAAAAGTACCGTAAAGCGCAAATTGATCATTTTTGACCTGAAATATCAACGGCATTGCATTTGGATGACAGCAAAGCGAACCAGAAATTATGCTTAACAACAACGGGAGAGGAAGGAAGTACTCACCTGCAAAACCTTGTTGCGAATGTAAACTATTGATTTCTGTACGACATATGCACATGGGTCCGCCATGTTGTTATATTACACTATCAGTGTTCTCACTTAACATAATGACCAAAGTTAAGTTAACATACGTGACAAAATAATATTATAGCTCAATATCCAATTATATTATTGCTTCAAATGGAATTAAAACTTGTATGTTATAAAAACATCTCCAAGCCTAATATTCCAAGCCCACTTTTTCACCACAAAGCTGTATTTTTTTCGAAACGAACTAACGGGCGAGTGGGATGTGGACGTAAACCGTTGGCGAACGTAAAACTTACCTGGCGATCGCAACACATTGAAATTACCATTGGAAATTGCACAAGCCTTAACCCTCAAGAAAATACTAATCATTACATACTTTACGCCTTTCTTTACTATTCTCTTCCTTTTTAGACCCTGTTCTAAAATAACTTTTTTCCTGAACTTGCTCCGGAAATGACAAAAATTTTAATTGTTCGGTAAATTATTGTTTAATTTTCGTTCAAATTTCTAACTGCTGATTGCCCGACCCCAATTTGAAAAAGTGCTAAATCGCACATTACTCAAACTGCGGTTTAAGCTAAACTGCAGTTTGACATATCTGGGTTGTTCGGCAATTTTCTTTGATTTGAGTGCGATTTAGCAAATGTGCTAAAATTTAGCTGAACTCTGGTCCTTAGTAGCGTTCCGGAAGACCCAAATCGTGTTAATACTTATCAATAGTGGTGAATGTTCAATAATTTCGTGAAAATTTAAATTTTGAAACGACTTTCCGATGTTTTGGCCGTCAAATCGCACTTAATTCGCAGAAATGTGCGAATTGGAAAATTAATTCGCAGATTTCTAAGTCGTACATTAAATCGAAGTCGAGCAACAGAAATTTCGTTAAATCGCACTACGTAACTAAGTCGCACTTAAATCGCACTCAAATCGGGATCGAGCAACTAGCCGTTAGTCTTTTTCTGGGGAATCTATTTTCAACATTTTTTTAACTGAAGCTCTTCCTGTCTGACTTGAGACAAAACTGCAAAAATTTATTGAAGTTTTGTTGAATTCCTTTGCATATCATCAAAAAACTTATCATCCAGATTCCAGAGTATTAATCTCACTAAATGCTTTGATAACTTTTGTAAAATAATTATTATGGTATACCTACGATTTAAATTTCTATGTGGTCACACCTCAAGATCGTTCAAAAAATGAAAATAATAATATTATACAGACCTGATCGGGCCCTCCCCTGCGTGCCATTTGGTCGCTCACCATGACATTGTGTGACGCCTCTATCGAACCGGAGATGAATGAATTTAGAGTTTAGCCTTGTCTAGTCAGTTTCGCATGAAAACCTGACCAACTTGCAAATTCAGATCGTATGAGTCGCATTGAGAAAGCAATTATATGCTTATTGTTTAATAGTATTATTGTAGGTAATACACAGATCAGTCACTGTGGTTGCTGAACCTGAATGGCTGAACCACACCGGTGGCACTCCCTATCTCTCCCATAGTATCGTTTTTTGCTAATTTTTCAGGTGTTAAATCAGCGCACTGCTCTAGCTGGTGTAAAAATAACGCGATTTCATTGGCCCCTGACTCCCTGTAGGGCCTTCCCCAGCTGTGGACTGAGACAACAAAATGGCGACGATGTGAATGGATCAAACACCGGTCGAGTCTAGAGGGTGCTGGTGCCCAAACAATGCGTAATGTACATATATATAAAACAAGCCGTTGCCCATGTAATGCTGAAAATAGACCGAGGTGAGGGATGAGGGCCCCGATAGGGTTTCAAAGTTAGAGAAACACAAGCGGTTATATCTCCACTCGAGCACCGCGAACCCTAAACGTAGCCATAACCAGGGCCGGCGGAAGGGCACGCGCCTTCCGGGCCGGAGGGCAGAGTTTTGAGGGTCTTACTGACGACATTTTTGCATTTGTTTTTTTATTTTTAAAGACAGCAGCTTTGAATGTAACGGTTGACCTTGCGCGCTGTCACCAAGGCCAGCCACTACAGCTTATAGAATAAAGGACGTATGGGGATGAAGGGGAAGGGGCTTGGCCCGAGGGCCAAACCAATTTTCACCAACCGTCAATTGACTGACAAGGTCATGAGCCTTGCACATCAAATCACAATAATTAACAACTATTACCCATAATACAAATCAACTTCCGTTTTTAGCCAAAAAATTATTATACTATTATTTCTGTGATGTTGTGCAGCTACTGCATGCGCATTCTAGGCTTGTAATTCTGTGGCCGTCATGTGTCCGTGCATCGCAGAGCGGTGCGCTGTTTTAATTGAATAAAAAATCGATACGCAAAACAGGTCGAGTGTTACTTCGGTTACTTCTATATTCTATGGCTGAACCGCCTCAACGTATAAATTGATAAAACGTCACCACGACGTCGTACCGATCGAGATCAACGTTTGTAAGCAACCACAATGACTGTTTGGTTTTGGAATGAGTTAATTGTTCGGAAAGTGTGAACATGTAGTGTGTGAACAAGTGTAGTCGTAAATCACAATCAGCCAATTAACACATCTGTCAATCTGCACCGTGTAAGTACAAACCTGTTAAACTCAGA
>JAQIWG010006447.1:0-13312 GCA_034695025.1 Chamaedrilus cognettii | reverse complement strand
TATCACTTGAATAACCAAGCTGGACCGCCATGTCCCCCCCCCCCCACAAACAAAATCTCATCGGATCTGAACGAATTGCATGACTCATCAAATTTGGACAGGCCCCCCCCTCTGATTTTGCACCTGCATGCAGTGCAGTGAACACTGTAGGCCTACGTGAACATTGTAGGTAAAATGACCCCAGAGCGTATACAGTATGATTTACAGTATGACTTTACAGCATTCTTGCATCGACTTTTTGACTTGTAGTTTCTAGGGCTATTATGTTATCGGTGAAGACAGCTTTGAGAAACATTCGAGTAATTCTGATACAATTTGAGTAGCCTACAGTGCAGGCCCTCTGGGTTCTCGTCCTTTCGTAAGCTCTAGACAGTGCAGACGGTATTGCAATGTCAAAAATGTGCTTCATTGCATACGCCCATTGTCGGTCTGCGTTAAGCCTATTGCTGTTGCATTTACAGTTTGCAGTTAGACGATCAGTTTAATTTTACACGTGTGAATGGTGTACGAAGGGTTGCGATGTTGCATAAATTAAGCTAGAGTTTTTTTATTTGTTTGTCTCAGACTAGTTTACATCATTTTTATCTTCTTCAACGTGCAAGAAAACCAATGAACCAAATAATCAAAACCAAAAAACCAAGAAACCAAAATCAAGAAACTGCGGAACCAACATCAAACAACCTGGATGCCAAAAAGTAGAACCAATAAACTACAGCGAACAAGCTTGGATAGAACATAAAAGAACTAAAAATGTCTTCCTCCGGGGGCGGGTCCGTCAAGCGTCCCGACGTCCCCGCCTCCGTGCGCCGCTCGGGCATCCACGCCCCTCTGGCCCCCCTGGTCTCCCTCCCTCCCTCCCTGCAGGCCCCCCCCTCCGCCTCCACCCTAGTCTTCCCCTCAGTAAGATCCACTTCCTCGCTGAGAAATCTTTTCCGTCGCATCCCCTCCTTGCGAAACGACGGCAGCGCCACGTCTGACGACGGGGCGGGGGCAGGGGCAGGGGGGGTAGGGGTGGTAGGGGGGGTTGGTGGTGTTGGCGGGAGGACGGGCGAGGGAGAAATGGGTCCTGGAGTGGGTGTCGCGATGGGGGAGGGAAGACAGCGAAGGGATGTGGTGGGGAGAAGAACGGAGGCAGATGAACTCTGTGAGGTGTTTTCGCCAACTCGATCTGAGCCGTTGCAGTGGTAAGAGAGGTTTAAAGGGTTTACGTTGATCGGCTTAAACATAAAGTGCATTTTAGACCTTTACAGGGGCAGCAAAATATGACAAATTTTTGCAGGAAGAGAGTTAATTGGATTGGTCATAATGGCTGGTTAAAATTTATTTAGAAGCGGAGGAATGAGTGGATGAATGAAATCATTCTGCCCGCGCGCTCGGGTTACAAACAAATTCACATTTGAAGTCGACAATAGGAGGTTCTTAGTGTCCGAAATGTTCGCGGAGCTGAGCCAGACAATTATAACGATACGACTGGATAATTTAATCCTTTAATATATATATTATTGTGAGAAGTTGATACTCTTTAGGATATTAGATATTAGCTGTTGTTTATCGTCTATCATTTGCATGCGCCCTAGTTTCCAGAATCTGTCGTTTATTTCTTATTCTCGTTTGTTTGTTGGCACCTTGTTTAATCAACTTATCTTCTACACTGGGAACTGTTGTAGCTGCATTTTTTGTGCTGAAATTGAAAGTACAGGGTGTTATAGTGTTTCGTTAGAAACCTGTAATATCGTATTCCTTTTTTGTCTTTTAGATCAAATTATTTGTTTTGCCTTATGTACATTATTGATAGTATGTGTTTCTGTTGCTCGACGGAATAAGCAATAATACTGTTTATCTTTTATGACGTTATCCAGCACACGCTCTAATGGCTCATGATACAATACAATACAATATTATTGTATCGTATTGTATCATGAGCCATTAGAGCGTGTGCTGGATGACGTTTTGATTTAAATTCTGTGCAAACGTGTCATGCAAACGGAGATGGGAAAACTACGTTGGCATGAATCGAGATGCGGAAGAAGTGCAGCGGACAATACTGTAAAGAAAAATTACATCTGAGATGGACTCTAAGTCATTACAATTTGATTTAAATAGACTGGAAATATTGGAAAAAACTTGGTTAATGGAATTCAACTCTCAAAAATGTAAATCTATGACAATTTCAAGAAGGCGACATCCTTCAAAAAATGTTTATTCCTTACACGGCAAAAATTTAGATCACGTTACAGACGTTAAATATTTAGGCATTACTATTTCTCAAGATTAAAAATGGAATGCTCATATTGAAGCAGCTTGAAGTCGAGCAAGAGCTATGTTTCCTAGGACGAAATTAAAAAATTGACAGCATTAAGGCAAAAGAATTAGCTTATTTTGCTTTGGTTAGACCTCATGTGGGGTATTGTGCAACTGTCTGGGATCCATATACACACGAATTATCTAATAGGGTTGAAATGGTGCAACGAAAAGCGGCTAGGTTTGTTTCAAACAGTCAGGGGTTATAAAGATAGTGTTACTGATATGCTTCAGAATTTGAAATGGAGCGCATTAGCAGAAAGAAGGAAGCAATCTAGACTTGCAATGTTTTACAAAGTTCACAATAATTTAGTACCTCTGACCTTTGGCAATCTTATGATACCTCAAAGTTCAGTTGATACTCAAGCAAACAATTTACATTATCTAATTCCTCGTTCAGTTACGAACGCTCATCGTTATTTCTTTCTACCTTGAACCATTTCAGATTGGAATTCAGTCTCACCCACTATCTTAAAACAGTCGTCCCTGAATTAATTCAAGATGGCGTTGTCTACAAAGTAGATTTTTGCATTTTATTTTTTTTCCAAATTTGTGCGCCCTGCAAAAAATCATCCGTTAGGGTGGAGTGCAGTAGTGAAGTTGAAGTTGAAGTTGAAGACTACATCATTATACAGAAAGCGGTTTATCTTTGTCGTATCTTTTATTACGTTTGGTACGTTTGGTACTCTTTTTAGTTCGTAACATACGCAGACTTCAGCCAAAATTTATTGTTGTTGAATTCTAAATATTCACGCAAGTAGATATTTTAGAAGTGTAATCAGACTAAAGCAACGAGCTCAGAGTATCGGTACTGCGGGCCTAGAAGTATAACGCTGAGCAACAGATGGAGTAATTTGAACTGACATTTGCAGATTGATATACCACGTGACCACCCACTACCGGGTTTTACAACTAGCAATAGAGATAATGATAGAGATTGTTTATGCGAAATATTTTAAAGGCAGCTACAATGTCGAGTGTAATGGATGAGCCCCCTACCGACCCTAGATATGATCCTGCAGACGGCTTGATTAAGGATCAGATAAGCCCTTCATGTGGTGACTGAAACAGTGGCCTAACCATGACGGCGGTGATTTGCTGGTTTAGATATCTAGCAGGATGTTTGAGTTTCAAGCCGAGTTAGAATCTATAAGTATACTGCACGATGCGTCGTGATTGAATGGGTGATTGCAGCAATAGGCCTACATGTAGTCAAGAGTTTGATTGTAAAACAATCTTTGTCTACATCATCTGACATTAAGATTCAATCAAAGCTTACATCATTCCGGCGCAAAAAAAATTGCACGCTTGCAGACCACACAAGCACGCATTCAGTGTCCAGTAATCAGATAGCCTATCTATAGGCTTTTTTATTTATAAGAAATCCACATATATTCTGAAAACTGCATGTCATCCTACAATTCATTAGCCGACAGCCCAAATAATCGTGCGCAGCGTTCAGTTTTTCGTGCCCGGCGTCTCTGGCATCTGTCCGCGGCCGCTCACGCGCGCAGCTTATGGGGAACATTATGAGGATAGGCTGGTCTCTGGGATCTGTGCGCGGCCGCGCACGCGCGTGGCTTATGGGAAACATTGTGAGGATAGGCCGGCAGAATTTTTCTTAATAAGTTAACTTGTTGCAGACAAACAACCCATAATAGATCGGCTCAATCAATTATTTGCTATTCTCGTCTCACTGTCGCTAACCTTTGATACAGGCTCGCCGCCGATTCCGTCAAGCTCAAATTAGCTAAAGTGATTGTAAATCAACAGCACTTGACCAATTTAGAACTATTTGCGTTCCAAAAATTAGCTGCATGATTGACTGCAGGTTCGCGTGGGCCGGTAGCGGTCGTCACAGCCCGGAAAAAGAATTCAGCCTCACCTATCTCACCCTCCGCGCCGGGTTCGGCTCCTCGGCCGATCTGGGGGCCAGGTCCCTGACTGGAAGTGCGTCCGGCGACCGTCAGAATCTGATCGGGGGTGCGAGCAGGGGGCGCTCGTTGCTCACACAGGGTAGCGTCGAGCCTGGGATTAGTGGAACAGCGACAACGGAGTTAAAGGTGAGCAGATGGCGACGACTGTCGAATGACTTGTTACCCAGTTGACTGGTTTTTATCTACAACGAATTTTCAATGCGCGCTAGTGTTGCCGGGCCTTTCACTATTTTGACGCTTCTGGAGTCTTGTTCGCTACAACAGGGAAGTATTGTGAGCAATGCGCCAGACTGCGGTATAACTATAGTTGACTTGTTTTTTTGTTTACGACGAATTTGCAAAATCGCGCTATTTGAATGCTTTTTGCAGCTCTTCCAGCAGTACAGTTTACTAAACCAGCAATGTGGTTAAAAAGGGAAGATGACGATGATGGGGATTTATCTGTGCACTTTGCAGGGTTGCCCCTTCAAACAGAGGAACAGAGAGTTGGTTTGCAGTCCAGAGCTCCCCATGCGAGTCGTAAAAGGCGACTAAGGAGGAGCGGTTCTGTGACGGTTCTCTTGCACGGAACTGAAATGTAATAGTCTTTGCTACTACGTATGCGCCTTAAAACTACACATCCTCCCCCCCACCCCACCAATTCTTCAGTGACGTCGGACTTCATTGAAACGCAGAATTTTTTTTAAAGAAATCTGCAGGGTTGCGAAAAAATTGATGCAATCAGTTACATTCCAGAATTTTACGGTGTAAATAAGAATCCTAAAAAGCCCTGATGCGTAGATTAGTATATATGATTAATTGCGTAGTGGTTTAATTCCAGGGCAAGATGTTTTGTTATTTTTATCGATATCTGGACGTTTCGATGATTATTTTTTGTGTTGTCAGATGAGTTACTGGGAACACAGATATAAACGTCGTCGGCAATGTTTAGAAGAAATATTTTGTCTGGGAGTTGCATAATTCTAAAGGTCAAGACGTCAGAACTCAGAAGTAACACGCACATGACAACATTCCGTAGGGTCTCTCAACCATGCATATTTTGCATGCAATTTTGCATGCAATTTTGCATGCAATTTGGCATGCAACCGTGTTAAGTCCATGGACGACCATTGTCATAACAACGATTTCCTTAACTGGATTTCATGCACGGCTTGCATGAAACACAGTTAAGGACATTTTTCATTGTAATTCTCTTAACATGGTTGCATGAAAAATTGCATGCAAAGTATGCATCGTGGAAAGGAGGCCGTATATACCGGCCTATGATAATCAATTCAGTGATTAACGGCGTCTTGAATAATTTGTATGCGCGGCGTCCAATCTGCGAGTGGACAGCCGTAATTGGCCGTATAGCTGCTCGGCAATAAATAATTTAGTGAGCCAATTTGTCAAAATAGACTCGAATCCGCCCAATTATTCGCTCAATTATACTAGTGGCGATTGGGCTTTTTGGGACACGTGTTTCGTGCAAGGAAGACGATATTTGAAGTTCGAGGAACGCGTATGTTAGAGTATACAGTTCATTTTAGTGCCTTAGTTTCAAGCAAATACTTCTTTAATCGCCTCTTACGACATACTCGGGGAGCTCTGGGCCGCGGATCTATTGCTTTTCCACGGTCTTCATTGGATTGACAAGCGTACACGTAGGCCTTCATACGAATATAAATAAGCATTATCGTACAATACGCGGGTATGCGTCCATTGCCAAGCCACATGAGCGGAAAGTCTATACGTATTGTTGCTTGAAAATGATACCCAGCGAAGTATCAAACTAGAATGATGAACTGAATGATTGATTGATGTATGAGAGGTAATATCCATCTTGTTGTTTCGATGCCATCTATTTATGCGGGCTAAATGTTCGCGCTGTCGTAAAGGTCCAGATAAATTGATTGCTAAGTACCAACGTCCAACGAGCCAATACGTTTGCTATTGGATTACCTTGAGAGAATAATTATTATGACGAAGGGCTGATCAGGATAGAAGTAGTTTTATTTACTAGCGTGTTGCGCATTATTCTTTCACTGGTTGTGTGAAATTCAAGGAGTCCTATGCTATTTGAAGCATTGGCATTAGGCCTACTTTTG
The DNA here is from genome assembly GCA_034695025.1 of Chamaedrilus cognettii. NCBI lineage: Eukaryota > Metazoa > Annelida > Clitellata > Enchytraeida > Enchytraeidae > Chamaedrilus > Chamaedrilus cognettii. The sequence goes on along the minus strand of JAQIWG010006447.1, from coordinate 6,987 downwards.
CAATTTAGCGATGTATAGCAAGCTTTAAGATGGCCTTCAAAGTTCTATGTAGGTCTAGTAACATGGTTGGAATTTTTGGGGGGGAGGGGAGTGGGGGGCTTGACCCCCCCAATTTTCAACCCAAAGAAAAAACACCCTGATAAGTCGATTTTGGAGGCCTTTCGACCCTCTCAAATTTTTTACAATCTTTGCAGCATGGCAACTTTGCATGGAGCGGAAAGTATTCATTTTGACATAGTAACTGTTCTGAAAAAGATTATTTCCTTGACCCTCCAGCCCCCATCCCCCCGCTCATCCCCGCCCCCCCCCTCCCCGCTGAAAGACTCTCGCTTGCCGATCCTCCTACCCCCCCCGACCAAATTTTTCAACTTCTCCCATCCTAAAAAATGCCTACTCCCCACTTCATTTTGGCCGAAAACGTCCAGCGTAGTAATCCAGAGACTTAATCAATGTTTAAACTCCATTATTTTGCGTTGTGCCACTGTGCGTCCTTCGGAGAAGACAATCTTGTGAATAATTGTCTTCATTAAAGGTCTCCTAAACTGAGCCGACGGTGTCGGCTCAGTTTAGGCTATATTGAGGTTATATTGAGGCTATATTGAGACGCGACTGCGTAGTGTGTCACGGTTCCACGGAGACTGATTGGCTCGTGAAGACTCTCGATATGCATGTATAGGACCGAGCGTTTGTATAGGCTCCACAGACGAGACTTGAGTCCATACGCAGTGGACGCATTTGTAAAGACTTTCTTAAAAGTCTTCGCGTGTATGAGCGACCCTGTGCTGCTACTAGTGAGAAAGGATTCCTATGCGATCTGATTTGTATGCAGAGAGGCGGATAAAGAACGCGATGGCTTTAGGCCTGCTGGGACAAATCGGACGTGCGCGTAGCGTATGACTGCATGCGTGATTTGATAGAAAAGCTCGTTTGGAAGATTTGAAGCTTGAGCCCAATAATTGTGCCGACATTTTATTTAAGTCAGAAGCCTGCTCGGTATACTGCTGACTGCTTCGGCCTAGTTGTTACAGCCTTTCGGATTATCATAATTTTGGCTACGAGTATATTATCATATGTTAGTAGCTAGCTACAGAGAATAGATTTAGCATATAGAACAAACGAAAGGAATCGTTGGTATGGTTCATAGGTCTGCTTAATCCTGAAATTTAGCCGGAATTTTTGCGTTTTAGCGTTACTCACCGAAAGGAAACATCAGTAAATTCATCCTTTTGCAATTTACAAAGTTTTAAAAATGGCAAAGAATCTGGACGCTCGTTGGACATACATTCGGCAGCCTATAATGATTATTATGAGCCAAGATTTTTGATATCGATCATGATACCTGGCGGTTGGAGCTTTGGTCTGTGATTCGGTTCGTTTTCGCGGCAGCCGTTTGAAATACGAGATTGCAACGTTGATACGTGGATTGGGAGCGCCGATACTTTCTTTGTTACGGCCACGGAGCCGCGTAACGACAGCGCGTTGCGTGCGTGTGATAAGAAAGAGCCTGCGTGATGCTATTGCTTGCACGACGCAAATGTTTGAGTCTAAAGACGCGTTCAGGGTTTATACCCGACCATATTTAAATAAGTTTAAATTTTAGGCTATTTCACGAAACTGAGGTATATATGAGATAACGGGATTTATCCACACTCCCTTCCAACACCCCCCTACAACTGTCGGTTTTTGCATTAAAGCCTTCATCTATTTTTTCTCATCTATTTTGAATGAAACAATCCCCCGTGAAACAGTTTGAGGGATTATGTGTCTTCCCTCTCAGGCCCCTCCCATATGAGCGCGTGTTGAAAATATTGTTAACTACCCCCCTGGTGAGCGTCCCCGATGAGGAAAAATGACCCTCGTTCTTCGTTAGTGGAACCCCACAAATATTTGCGATAACCCCCCTCCATTTTTCCCCACCCTCCCGTTTAAAAAATCCTGTGTCAATTCTTGGTCGCGTTCAAAGTAAATCGTAGCGAGTTCGTCTCATATTTGGTTCACTGTTCGATTTTGAGTCGATCGTTGCCATGGATATGCAGGAACAGTGGCAGGTTGACCCCGTATTGCACGAGCTGTATACGAATGATATACTGTACATCTTTTCTATCTATCAAGGCCGGTGCGAGAGGGGAATTTAGGAAGTTTGAACCTCCTTACTATAGGGACTGGTCGTTTGGGTGTAAGCAAAAAATTGCTGATGCTGTTAAGCTGTACATAGCATAGCGCTGTCAAAAATGGTCTTTGGAAAGAAAAAGCATTGTTCCTGACATAATAAGTTTAAGGGCAGCGAAAATCTCTTTTCGACATAGTGACTGTTAGGAAAACATTGGTTCTAAACCCTCCAGATCTAAACCCTCCAGATCTAAACCCTTCAGTTCTAAACCCTCCAGATCTAAACCCTCCAGATCTTGCCTGCGATGTTAAGAATTTGCTGGAAAATGAATATAGCCTAGACACTTATTCCGGAGGGAAAAGTTCTTATTACATCCCCACCTCTCGGCGCGTTGAATCCGGAAGGAAAAAACCTCCGTCAGCACCCCCCCCACCCCCACTTCTCCAGTTTCGACTCCGAGGCGCCGCCTATGCTATTTATTGTTTATTTGCGTACATGCACACCTGTGCAATTTGCACAATAGAAAGTGCTGCTCCGTAACGTATTGAACGGACAATAAAACAGCCAGGCCTTCCGAACTGACTAGACCCCCTGCAGCTTTTTTCTTTCAGAGGCTTCTTCACTTCGTTGTAAACATACTAAAACGTTCTAATTTTAGCCACGCTTCGTAATTCTTCGGATGTGATACAACGACTTCTTTTCTGACCTTGGAAGTTTAAAAACCGCTCAACCAAATCTTCAGCACTCCCACTATTACACAGCGCCTAATTGAGGCCACGCGCAGACACTAACTGGCCCTTGTCAACCATGAGTTCATCCACCGAGCGCCCTACCAGCGCCGCCCGGCGCAGACTCGGCAGCGCCAGCGCGAGCGAGGCAAAGCTCAAGGGCGCCGTCTGTCGGGTCCTCATAGCCCTCTCCATTTCTAAACCCATCAAGCAGAAGAACCACTCGAAACAGGACATGGCTGGAAATAGGGGCTCTCCTAGTTCCACGGGCTTCAATTCTGCGGCGGAGAAAGCTGCGAGCGCCAAGTGTCCGACTATTGTTACGGCAGCTCCAGCGGGGGGGACGGAGTCACGTCTGGGGGGGTCGGAGTCAGGATTAGGGGGGAAATCTGGGGGAACGACGAGGGGGAAGGTGGCGACGAATAGGGATGAGCTGAGCGTCAGTGTCTGGTTCAACACGGTGAGAATTATTTACCCTCAAACGGTAACCTGGGGTGTAAAACACACCCCATCAGGTTATACCAAAGTTATACACATTACGAAATCGTATTAGGTTAAGCATCTTGCTGAAGCGATATCGTGTTAATAATGATATGATAGCGTGTTTAACGTCGGTTTCGTGGTCCGAAGGCGTCAACGGGGCCGACCGTCGCTGTGGGCCGTTAACTTACGAACTGGCGAATAAGGAAACTGGAAGCAGAGCATGCACGTATTTGACGCGGAATACGCTGCAATAGAAATGTGACTAATAGAAATGTGAAATTCTGAATAAAAACTATGCGCGGCTCTCCACTGAACACTGCACGCTGCTCACTGCGCACTGGTGTGCAGCGTGCAGTGGAGACTAGGGCCATATCAATGCAACAATCCGAGTGAGGGGGCTCATCCCCTCTCTATATATCCGCCACTGTAGCCTGTGTACGCTATACGATCACAACGACCGCTCAGTCGTTAAATCTGCGAGTCAATGAAGCGTGACGGGCTCTCAGGCGTGCAATGATGCAATGGCTGTCGTGAGGCGTAGAGCGTCCGCGTGGCAACCGCGTGATCCGAGGTTTATCCGAGGTTTATCCGTGGCTTCGCCCTCGACTGACGATTCACGCATAGAGACATCGCGTTTCCTAGAAACGATCACTGTCCTAACCTCCGGCCGAGAAAATTGAATCTGCGTTCATCCATCTTGGCTTACTAATTTGCGTATAGGGTGGAGGAATTTGTGTGGTAGGCGAAAATTGAATCAGCAGGATTGACCTTGACCGGATCCTAAGCTGACCCTAAACCTAACGCCGTCCTAACCCTAACTTTCTAACCTATAACCCTATTAAAAATCACAACTTTTGAAAGTTTCACTAACAACTAATTTATCTACACGGTATGCAAATGAGCAAGAGCCAAGATGAATGAAAACAGATTCAATTTTTGCACCCAGGCATCCCCCCCTTTCTCCTTCTCCGACAGCTGCCGCTTCGTTTCAGTGGGTTTATGAAGAGCATGGTTGCGTCGAGCTGTCTGTGCGACATAGTTTTCGTATAATTTTGATAAATATGTCGAAAGATTTATTGTCTTAGTTGGTTACGAACGTGCGTCTTGTGTTGAACGAGAGTAGGCATATACTGATATTTTGGTTAAACTTGCATGCTGCATGTAGTGTATGTCTGAGCTTTGTTGTTACTATAAATGGCGAAGTTCTTTATAGAAGGGCCTAATTTATGTCTTAATACACATGCACAGGTCTATATTTAGACCGCAGACAACTAAAACAATAGAAATGCGAAACAAAACACGCAGATGTTAGTTCCGATACCATTAGGCGCGTTCGTTGTCGAAAGGCATTAGGCGATAATTTGCTGCAAAAGAGGCTAAGCATTATGCCCGCTTCTGCCAACGATCGGCAACACTTTTGTTAAAGACTGAATAGCCGTAGCGGTGTACATAAACCCTACAGGTACTAAATCAGAGCCATTCGTTTTGGTTAGGCTGTAGTGTCATTGGGAACACCGTAATTTGGTCAATTTGTGCTATGCACGTCGTGTTGAATTTAGGAGAACGTGAAGTAATGGCGTTAATGTTTCTGGTTTATTGGTCAATTGACGCGTTATTAATCTAAAATAAATAACTTTTGCGCTTCTTCCTTTCTGTTTTTCTCTCTTCACTATTGCTGTTCTATTATCCAGTTGGTTTATCCTTGGACTAATAGATATGGATTCATACGTACAATAGTTATTATTGTTGAGGCACTAAAACCCAACTCGTGACTCTTTTGTTATTATGCATCATCGTAGCTCGACTTAAGCCGATTCGTTTATGTCATCTAGTGCAGCGTGCCTGTGCGCGACCAGAGATTAGTCGAGCATGCGGGGTTTGGTTCCATGAAACTCTGAGTCTGTGTAATTGAGGTCACGGTAGCCCGGATACTACAGTATGACGTTGCATGTAGTGAACTGAAACATCACTCCTCTTGGACAGACGTGTGGGTGTAGCCGCGACTTTTCAGAATTTTCTAGAAATTAGATCTAAAAGCAGGGAATCTGAGGCTAAATTTGAACCCGCTTTTTGTAAGCTTGTATATTTTCGTGCTCTATACTGCTTGTAGGCATTGTATTGTTGTAGCCTACATGACATGCAAAATAAGTTCTGATGTTGATATTTTCGTATATTGTAACTATTCAAGCTGTGACGCAAAAGCTTCTGGGCTTGTCAGAGGTCAAACTCTAAGGCGACAGTATTACCGCAGTGTACATTATTGCTCGACAGCCGGGAAAAGCCAAGCAGTCCGAGCAAACTGCTTTCCGTGTCTTCCACGTCTTGATTTAACGGGCAATCTTCCTTTATTGTCTTCACGTTAAACAGTCACTTGGATTTAACACTGCCAAGTTGCAAGCGCGATGCAAATCCACGAAGATTCACTAGCCTTAAAGTCCGAAGGATTCCAGGGCCGGTTGCTATGCTGCAGGCATGCCTGCCAGTACGCGGTGGCACTTTCTTGTGTGTCCACTTCTACAACGCGTGCCCTACAATAAAATGTGATATTGGGGGGAACAAAAAGGCTGGGATTTTTTGTTGAAAACTTCTGAAAGATCGAGAAATCATGACCTATGGCCTTATTCATTGGAATGAAGGTTGAATTTGATCGATGGATAGAACGAACACCAGTGTGGGTTAAATATTTGTATCTGAATTTTCAGTTATAGTACACTCCAGTTTTGAACACGATTGCATGTAGATGCCTTACGTACGCCTACGTACGACGACAAACATCAAGCGAAGCCTTACCATATTATCACAAGCATGGAGGCCTACACGATTTATAATAGACTTCATAATCTTGCAGCTTGACAATAAACAGTAATACTGGTATTCACCATTGCGAGTTAACCTCGAGTTGACTCAATCGGCGGATTGAGTGACGTCACGCTAGGCATAGGAGATTGACAACGGTCACGCTCAACTGCGGATTGATCAACTCGAGGTTAACTCGCAATGGTGAATATCAATATAAGACAAAACTTTGTACAATAGGACAAAGTAATAAGACAATATAAACAGTTGCAACCGGATGCGAAAGGTCCTGGGCGTGAGACAAGACCTAGTAGCTGCATGTAGCTCCGCAGTCCGCACCTATCCGCCGACATTTTTTATATCACCATAAAAATTGGGATCGATGAGTCTATTATAGCTTCCCTCACAAAAGTACAATCCTAAATAGGCCCTCTCTCCTGCTCGCAGCTTATAAATGATAGGATAAATTGCGCATTAAGCAAAGCCTAGTTTCTGTATATGTCGTGATTTAGAGCCTCGCTGTTTCGCCATTTCAATTCACGCATTTCCCTGCGCCCTCGCCTTGAATGAATGAGCAATTGCGAGGGAATTCAAATGGAAGATTTGTGAATGAGGAAATCGTTGAAGCGTTCCTTGTCGATGGTCGCTGTGGTATAAACATGACTGGCTTAGAGCGAAAGCGGGATTCTCGCCGGAATAGATTTTTCTTCGATCGAGGTGAAAAATGGCTTTCAGTTGGCGATGTGATTTAAGTGCTAAAATTTCAATTGTGGCTAGTTGTATCTATATAATATTGTATCTATATAATATTGTATCTATATAATATTGTATCTATATAATATTGTATCTATATAATATTGTATCTATATA
>JAQIWG010006446.1:0-13314 GCA_034695025.1 Chamaedrilus cognettii | reverse complement strand
TTCGGAGGCCATTCACCTTTGTTGATGAAGTCTGGGCAGTAACACTGAAGCCATTCCTGCGACTGGCGTGCAGCATGAGCTGGTGTGCCGCCTTGTTGAAAGATGAACATGGGCGGCGCAACGTTCTGGCAGTCCTCAATCAACTTTACATGGATCATTCCCCCCCCTCCCATGTATGGTAGTCTGGCAAAATAGGTCCTGCCAGTTTAGCGACGAATTTCGGATATGGGCAGGCATCAAAGTGCTATTTGCAGGCATCACTATGTCAGTTAAAACGATTTTAAAACTTTTTGGTAAAAGTTTCATAACTTTGGAATAAAAGCAGATTTTCAAGTGCAATTGTCAGACCCTGCGTCAAATTATTTTAGCTACAATCCCTGAAAAGATGAAGCAAAAATATTAATTTTTGGCTGAGTTATCGCAAATCTGCTAGGGGATTATTTTTTTATGCCACACTCTGTATAGTTGAGGATCATATTTAGTTGAGGACCATGTTTAGTTGAGGATGATGTTTAGCTGAGGATTATATTAAGTTGAGGATCATGTTTAGTTGAGGATCATATTCAGTTGAGGATCATGTTTTGTAGAGGATCATATTCAGTTGAGGATCATGTTTAGTTGAGGATCATGCTTAGTTGAGGATCATGTTTAGTTGAGGATCATATTTAGTTGAGGACCATGTTTAGTTGAGGATCATATTTAGTTGAGGACCATGTTTAGCTGAGGATCATGTTTAGTTGAAGCTCATATTTAGTTGAGGACCATGTTTAGTTGAGGATCATGTTTAGTTGAGGATCATATTTAGTTGAGGATCATGTTTAGTTGAGGATCATCTAGTTGAGGATATTTAATTGAGGATCACATTTTGTTGAGGATTGTATTTAGTTGAGGATCATGTTTAGTTGAGGATCATATTTAGTTATGGATCGTGTCCAGTTGAAGATCATGTTTAGTTGAGGATCATGTTTTGTTAAGGATCATATTTTGTTGAGGACAGGGCCTGATCTGGCTCTTGAAAAAAATTTGTCAAACATCCGCCAAACGACTTTTTTCAGGCCGTACATTTTTTTCTAAAATTTGTTACACATTGTCATTTGTTCCCTTTGAGTGCACTTGAATATTATTAAATTTATTGCTCTTTTCATCACCATAGAGCCAGTTATTGAGCTTCTAAGAACGAAGGATTAATAAAACATTTGCCTAGGGCTTTTGCCAAATTGAAAGGAAAATTGCCAACTGCTCAAAATATTCTTTTTTGGCGATTTTTGCGACTGGCAGATCAAGCCCTGCCAGTACGGCTATGCTTGACACTCGCGTTGTCCCACAGGAGACGTGCGTCTGTGGTGGTTGGAAAGCAGTCGGCATCCTCCACAGCCACTCTCGCTGCGTCAGCGGGCGGCGCCAGCGTCAGCAGCCTTGCTGCGCAGCAGTCCGGTGCAGCAGCAGCGGCGGCGCAGCAGCAGTCGTCGCAGGCTAGTGGCAGCTTCAGGCTGCTGGCTGCGGTGTCGAGTGGTGGGGCCATGTCCGGCCAGCACGGGGGGGACACCAGCGGGAATGACAGCTCAGGCACCTCCCCCCCTGGAGGGGGCTTGTCTCATGCATCGGCCAGCGGAGGAGCAGGAGGAGCGGAGGGAGGGGGCGCCACGGCTGCACTGGACGGGGCGTCGGGGGGCGGTGAGTGGCGATGCTGTGTATGCGTGTAGGATATAGATATTTTTTCACACGCTAAGTGTGGAATCAACACAAACACACAGTGAGGACACTGAAACACGCAGGCGCGAATTGAATACGTTTAATCAATAATTGTTCAGATTCCATTTGGATCAGTATTGAGAGCAGTGCGGCGTCAGCAAGAAGTCATGACTAATATACGTCGCGTAGGCCTAGGGTCTAGGGTCCTAGGTCCTAGGGTCCTAGCGAGGATATTCCTGCTCAGTAGATGCAGCTTTCTTATCACGTGCGCTGTTTTGTTTGCTGTGAGTAACGAGGATTAAGAGGATCAAAATCTGCTTGACGATTCTTTGTTGGCATTCATCTCTGTTTCTTCATTTTTGTCTGGTACTGTGCGTGCACATTCTGTGTGTATTGCACACTCAAATTATCCGGTTAGTTTGGTTTTTAGCTGAACCAATAACAGTTTTGTGTCTAGCTGAACCAATAATTTGATTCTATTTCAGCGGCTCCAAACTTGAGTTCGTTTGCGTCGCTGATCCCAACACTGGACCAGGATGCGAATGACGTGGGACGACTGCAAGGTAGCCGATCAAATATTGCCATGCATTAGTGCTACACCCTAACTAGCTTGTTGCGGATGATTGATAGGCCTATTTGTGCTCAGTGTCGTAACTTGGAACTCGGGGGCCCTGGACAAAATAGACAGATAGGCCCCTTCCCTTTTTCCTTTCCGTACAGAAGTCACAAGCTGGGGGGGGGAAGGGTGTGCTAACAAAAAAAATTCTGGAGCTGATAATAAGACTGAGACTCGGGGGCCCCTAGGATTTTGCCTACCCTGCCTACCCTATTGTTATGCCACTGTCTTTGATATCGAGTGCTGTTTTAGCAGTACTTTTACTTGCTTTTTACTGCTGTCTGTTTTTCTGCTGTTGTTTGTCTGCTGTCTGTTTAGAACTTTTAGTACTGTGCAATTTACTGCTGTTCCTTGTGTCGTGAATGCAGGTTTTTTGCTCTGAAACTGCAAATTACAGAGAATGGAAGAAAGTTGACAGCTGATAATTTAAGATGTTTTATTGAAATGTTCTATGTTAAAGACGTTTTATGAACAACGTGTGTGTGTGTGTGTAATGATTTCCGTAAACATCAAAGCGGTTTAAAATAGTAATATTAATTACTTGTTGGTTTGTGTTTGTTGTGCTGTTAGCCCTGCTGAAAACGCGTCGACTCCCTTCTCACCTGTTTGTGTGTTTGTCCTGCTGGTAGCCCTGCTGGAGGCAAGTGGACTCTCACCTGTTTGTGTGTTTGTCCTACTGTTAGCCCTGCTGGAGGCGCGTGGACTCCCCTCTCATCTATTCGGCGCGCTCGGTCCACGCATGCACCAGCTGCTTCATCGCTCCATGATCGGCGGCTCAGGTCTGTCGCACTCCTAAATCACTGCCACTACCCGACACTACTTTTAGGTTACTACTAGGTTCTAGGTGGTATTGTTTCTGTGTCAGATTCTTAATTATTCAAAAAGCCTATAGTACTTTGCGTTTGGACTTCAATGTGCAGATTCCTGGCAAGCTTTAACATCGTTTTGGCTGTAGTTTAATTTACTCTGGGCACGTTGAACTTGCTCTAAATTGTACTGTAAATCACAGAGATTTTAAGACTATTTAATTATTACCGTGAAAATATTAGACTTTTTCTTATAATTTTGGAGTGCAGTCGTTTAGATGAAAGTCTTTATTTAGAATTAGTGTGTGAGTGGAGGGCTACTGTATTAGTAATCTTCATTCATGTTTGCCGATGTACGTACTCAAGATCCAGGGTCAAGCAGTTGATGTGCTGTGTGTCAGTGAACAAGGCGCAGCAGCTGCTTCAGAGTCTACAGTCGAAGGAGGAGGGACAACAACTGAGCGCCGTCATTGAAATGTGCCAGGTAGCGTCCGCTCTTCTACAGCCTTTGGTAGCATGATGTACTTGTGACTGGGATGGGGTGATAGGTCGATTAGCTTGCTAGTTGTCGCTAGTTTTTTAACTTCCAAAGTTGATTTTAATACCAAAAAAATTGATTCTGGTTTGAGTTTGTAATCGTAGCTGGTTGTGATGATGCTACTTTTAAACGTAGGCGAGATGTACGATAGTGCATGACTGAAAGGAAGATTGAAATGCATCATCAGCTGGCGAGCTGATGACGATGGATCATTTGCTCGCCTGAAAATTATGCTAGGGTTATGGTTTATGGCTTGATCTTTCAGGCTTGAGGCTTGGTTTGAGGATATCTGCTGTTCTTGTGTCCAGCTGGTGGTAATTAGCGATGATACTCCTACACTGGATTAAGGTGGAGTTACGATATTTGCTGGATCGTTGTGGGTTGAAGTTTGGTTTTCGTTGTTGTGTACCCAGCTGCTCGTGATGGGCAACGAGGACACACTGGCGGGGTTCCCCATCAAGCAGGTGGTGCCGGCGCTCATCGCGCTGCTGCAGATGGAGCATAACTTTGATATGATGCACCACGCGTGCCGTGCGCTCACCTACATGATGGAGGCGCTGCCGCGCTCGTCCGCCGTCGTTGTCGACGCCGTGCCCGTCCTGCTACAGAAGGTACGACACTCTCCTCCTCACCCCCGTTTAACTCTTGCAGGCCGCGGAACAAAGAATTGGATGCAGCCCAGAGCTCCGCGGTCGTAAAAGGTGAGTCGTAAAAAGCGAAAAAAGAAGGGGGTTTTGTGCGTGGCTCTCCACACAGAACCGGACTTAAATTAGTCTTCGTTACTACACACAGTTCTTAAACTCCCATACCCAAAGCCAATCTAGCTCCTTCTCAGTGTTGCTGGTTCAAGATTGCGGGATTTTATGTTTGTCTAGATCCTACACTTGTGCGATTCTAGTTTCATCTTATTTTTCGGAATTGTTGATGATTGCTGAAATTCCTCTTACTACGTTTTTCTCTGACTTACTGTGCAACTCTTGAGTATCAGTGTGACCAATGCGCAGTGTGACCAATGCGCAGTGTGCCCAACAACATGAGTTTCTCACTGATTAGTGTCGGTGGTGTGTGTGTCAGCTGCAAGCGATCCAGTGCATGGACGTGGCGGAGCAGTCCTTGCAGGCGCTCGAGATGCTCTCCAAGAAACACAACAAGGCCATTCTCCACGCCGTGAGTATTGGCGGCCTCAGCCCTTTTGTCTTTTGCTGAAATTTTTGATAACAACAATTTTTTTTAGTTGTATACTGTCTGTACATGGCAGAGAAGGGGATGGTGATCTTGCGCTTTATTGTCGTTGCTGCAGAACAGTCTGTTTGACATCTGTGTATGCCGCTTTGTACAGTGTATATACCAACGAGTATGTTTTACCTTTTATCGCCTCAGAATGGCGTGCTCACCTGTCTGACGTCTGTGTATGCTGCGCGATGTCTGTGTATGCTGCGCTGCATATACCAGCGAGACTCATTTGCTTGTTACAGATCGGCGTGCTGGCCTGGCCTGTGTGTCACATTTATGTATGCCGCATATAACAGCTAGTATTGCTTGTTGCAGAACGGCGTGCTGGCCTGTCTGACGTACGTCGACTTCTTCTCGATGCCGGCGCAGCGCGCGGCGCTATCCATCACGGCCAACTGCTGTCAGAACCTGACCGCCGACGAGTTTCACTTTGTGCGCGAGTCCCTCGCGCTGCTCAGCGCGCGGCTCGGACAGAGCGTCAGTCATTCGCTTTCATCTCTCTCGTTTGGTTGTCTTGGCTGTGTTTGGTTGTGCGGGTCTGTTTTGCTGTTGTTTGATTGCCTGCTTTTTAGTTTAGATGCGTTGTGTTTGTTGTGACCCGATATAATATTATTTATTATAGTTGTGCAATATAAGAATGTGAAACAAAATAAATATTAATGCGCGATATATGTTTGCGTATCAGACATTTATTTTGTTAAGCGAATCATTGCGTAGTAAATATAGTCACTGATGAAACTAATATTGTAGCAGTCACTGGCGTAATGGTAGGAGTTCGAATAAAAGAGATGATTCGTACGAGTATTCGCCTTCCAAAAATGACAAAATTTATATTCTCAAAGATCGGTGTGGAAAATATAATGTATATAATGTAATTAGAAATGCGATTTACCTGCGAGGTGTGACCGGTTGTAGTTTTTGTGCAGAACAAGCCGTCATTGGAGCACCCGTGTGGTGTGACCAACTGTAGTTTTTGTGCAGGATAAGAAGTCGTTGGAGAGCGTGTGTTTGTGCATGGCACGTCTGGTGGACAACTATCAGACAGATGACAAAATCCTGACAGAGATTGCGAGCCATGGCTTGCTCACCAGCATTCAGCATCTGGTCAGCCTCTGTTCAATAATAAAATGCTCAGAATATCGCGCGCTGTTATACGCACTCTTTTAAGCACTTGGCAGGTGCTCAAAATGATACGCATAATAGCGCTTGATATTGATTTATTTATTCATATATTTTTAGAATTCACGCAGCGTTACGTACAGAAAATAAATTCCACGAGGTGCGCAGCAAAAAGCCGTAAATAAATAATCTGCAGGAGTCGGAGATTAAAATCAAGAAATCAGATACTGAAATTAATAGATCCTTAATATAACACGGTGTATAATATTCTGTATAAATATTCTGCTTGGGGTACTGCCCCTGTCAGTGCGACTGTATGTTGTGTGTCGCCAGCTGGTGATGACGCCGCCGCTCATCAGCACGGGGATGTTTGTGACAGTCGTGCGCATGCTCGTCCTCATGTGCACAAACTGTCCCGACCTCGCCGTGCAGCTCCTCAAGCAGAGTAAGTCTATAACGCTCAGTTACACCCCCTGCAGGCAGGGGAACAAAGAATTGGCTTGCAGCTCAGAGCTCCCCGAGTGCATCGCAAAAGGCGACTAAAGAAGGGGGATCGGTTCTGCGCGGGCTCCCTAGTGCCGAACCTGACTGTATATCGTCTTTGTGCACACTGTGTGCATTTCTGTTTTATTGAGCTATCACAGCGCTACAAATATTTCTGTTTTATTGAGCTATCACAGCGCTACAAATATTTCTGTTTTATTGAACTATCACAGCGCTACAAATATTTCTGTTTTATTGAGCTATCACAGCGCTACAAATATTTCCTGCATGCTGTCAATGTGCGACTGCTGTGCGTAGACGTGGCGGAGACGCTTTGCTTCCTGCTCGTTGGTTCGTCAGAGAATGGCGCGGCCCAGTGTATTGAGGTCGGCATTCTAGCTCTCACCGTACGACACAAAATGGGTTAAATAACCTGCAGTATCTAATGAACGCATTTTTGTTGCATTTTTTATCATACAGTATTCATTCAGATGCATAAAGGTTTAATTTTTAATAGACTGCAACTTAAGTTTTTAAACTGTTAGAATTTACTATACATCTAATTTACTATACACCTAATTTACTATACATCTAATTTACTATACATCTAATTTACTATACACCAAATTTACTATACATCTAATTTACTATACACCTAATTTACTATACATCTAATTTACTATAAATCTAATTTACTATACATCTAATTTACTATACATCTAATTTACTATATATCTAATTTACTATACATCTAATTTACTATACATCTAATTTACTTTACATCTGATTTACTAAACATCTATTCATATTTTATGGGCAACAGCTTCTCGCTTTAATTCTGCATGTTTGATTTTATTGTATGTATACAATACTATTGTGTTGTTATCAATTTTGCATTTAAATTTGTTATTTACTCCTGCCCTATATATTATTATTGCAGCTTGTGTCGAGGACTCCCCAGGAACTGTACGAAATTGTCTGTCTCATTGGGTAAGATCCCTTGCATAATGCTTGCAACTATAGCAGGTATCAGAAATATATTCAGTTGACTGTAGTCGCTTCTTTGTAGTTCTTCTATGAATGGGTTTCGTTCGTGTTTTGGTCGAGTTGCATTGGATAACGTCTATTTTTGTCGAAAAGATTCCTTGTCTGAGGGCAGCTGATGCCCAAGCTGTCCTCAGACAGGCTGTTCGATAAATGCCCCTCTGCAGCAAGGCTGTCGCTGGTTTCAGAGAGCTGATGCCCAAGTTGCCTTCTGACGGGCTCTACTAAGCACCCCTCTGTGACGCTGATTTCAGAGAGCTGATGCCCAAGCTGCCCTCAGATGGGCTCTTTGCCGTGGAGGGCATGCTGAAGAAAAACCCCGGCGCGCCCACGGACTCGGTCGTGTGGCAGTGGTTGGACGACCATGGCATCTGGCACTCATACAGCCTCATCGACGGGCGCATCGTCGAGGTACGCGGATTTATAGTCTGTTTTTGCGTCCGAGGGCGTCATTGGGAACCTCATCGTAGGCACTCTGCAGTTGTTCGGGATTTGACTATTAGGTGTATGCCTTTTCGGAGAGTAATCTTCTTTTGTTTAACCTAGTTGCTTTGTACCTAATGATTAGCGTTGAATTATATCCTATTTGTGATATCAAAGCAATAAATATGGAAAGATAGACCCCAACAAAAATACCAAGGTAACTTGTTGAGCGGACGATCTGGTATTCCGCGCCAGGCTGCGCACCAGACCGGTGAGCACGAGGTGAGCCTGACGATTTTTGGCGGAAACTACACGATCGACTTTGAGTCGATGCAGCAGATCAACGACGACACGGGGACGGCGCGCCACGTCCAGCGCAAAGCTAACCCCGCCGCCATCGGTCAGTTCGTGTCGAACGTGTACTGAAATTTTTATTGAATAATATCATGAATGGTATTTTCTGATTTTATTGTTTTCGTTTGTTGCTTAAATTATGCTTTTTTATATTTTTAAACAAGATGCATTTTATTACATTTCTGCGATAGATGGCTAGCCGTCTAAAACGGAAAACAGAGAGCCGACTGAAGCGGGGAAAATGGAGCGTATCACGTAGCAGGCAATGGTAATTTTCCATCGATGGGAATTTTTTTGAGTCTACGCGTAAGCTCAAGACTACGAATGCATTCATCTACACAGACAGAGTCCGTGACAATGTTTGATGATTGAGAAATGATGAAGATCGGATGCTAGCTGGCTAGCTGATGACATTCTTGAATGTCAAAATGGGCTCCAAACTCATTATAATTATTTATCCGCTTGTAGATGGAGATTGGTTTTGTTTATCTTTTTTATTTTATACATATGATGTAATTGTCCTGATGCTGCAGTGCCGAAGCCGTTCATGGTGAAGAGTGACTCGCGAGAGGACATACTGAACGAGGACTCGAGCCTCGCGTCCACCTTCATCAAGACTCTCTTCTGTGTCCTCTACGAAGTCTACAACTCCTCGGTCTGTCTCAGCTCTTCTCTGTACTCTGCCGTTTTATCGTTTGGGTTTTGAAATGCATTTGATGTTAGCATTGCTGTTAAAATCTATTGGAATTAGCTTGAGTTAGCCGGGCGCCACCAGCGGACACAGATCTAACAGTCTGTGCAGTCAATACTATGGACAATCCCCTTTGAGTCCCTAACTCCAAATGGTCATCGTAACAGTGCAACAGTAGAGTTAGCCGGGAGCCAGCGGCCGCCACATGACTGCACAGGGCGCGCACAGGCAGGCTAGAACTACACAGGACTTACGCAGAGCCGGAGTAAAATAACACAGAACCAGACACAGAAACAAACTAACATATGACAGGAGTAAAATAACACAAAACTAGACTTGGCACCGAGCCAAGATAGCAACATAGCGCCAGAGAGGTCTCAACACTGAGACAGCAGTGTTGAGCAGGCTAGTCCGAAGGTGAGACTTAAGTGGATTACGATCGTAGCATGTGTTGTGTAACAGGTGCTATGCTGAAATGCTCATAACAACAGTACTTGGTACCTGCAGTACAGAGAGTGCGGTGTGCTGCAGGCTGGTCCGACGGTGCGCCACAAGTGCCTGCAGGCCATCCTGCGCATGATGTACTACGCCAGTCCTGAGCTGCTCAACAGCGTCCTGCCTTCCTGCAACGTCTCCAGGTGAGTCTTTATGCGCCTACTCCGTATTTAAGCTCTATTTATTGTGTATATTTCAGGTATGTTTGCACTTTATTCTGTGAGTACTGTCATTTGTAAATGTAAAGAGAAAAAAAAATTGTACGGCTATAGCAGATTGTTCCTGATTTGGACCTAGATGATTATGTCGAGATTCATTACGTGCAATTTGTTGACATTGTGTTAATCAACTTATGCATTTTCTGGCTGCAGTCCCATTGATGTGCTAAGAACGGATCCTTTCTTCTTTTTTTTTCTGCGTTTTAGCTTGTACAGTATTTAATTCTTTGTTCATTTAGCTTTTCTTTCTTATAACGCTGTGTTGCTATCTTGGCTCGGTGCCAAGTCTAGTTTTGTGTTATTTTACTCCTGTCATATTTTAGTTTGTTTCTGTGTCTGGTTCTGTGTTGTTTTACTCCGGCTCTGCGTCGAGTCCTGTATAGTTTTAGCCTGTCTGTGCGCGGCTTGTGCAGCCATGTGGCGGCCATGATGGCGTCTAACGATCTGAAGATCGTCGTCGCCGGCATACAGATGGCGAACATCCTCATGGAGAAGCTTCCGGAAGTCTTCAGCGTCTATTTCTGCAGAGAAGGTGAGGGCTGCGACTTCAGTTAGTGAAATTTGTGCGAGCAAGTGCGGTACATATTTGTAGAGATAATAAATTTTTAAAATTAAATTAAAAATTCAGATTAAAAAATAATTTTTACAATCAAGTGAATTTTCTATATATGTACAGGGTGTGACAGCCAAATGTGACGAATTCTACAAATCAAAAACTTTGACATTTTTCCACCGATTTATATAATTTTTATGCTATGTTATAGAGGAAAGATGAGAGTTTTTTTTACATAACCAGTAAATATAGAAACACACTGTGTTCACAGTAGATATTTGATGTGAGTGCCTCCGCGCGCCAGTCATTCTCTAGCGCGCGAGGTCGAATTGTTTATTGCCTTCGTGCAAACGTCTCTTGATATGCCGCATAGATGGAATATTAATCGCGTTTTTGAGTTCCACGATGCTTCTTTGTTTATTAACCTAGCCTACACTATCTAGGACTCATTTTAAAAGAAGGAAGTTTGAAGGTTAAGGTCAGTGTGGTGATGCCCATGTGGGCTCTGTGTTGCGGGAATCACACACTACCCGAATTTTAGTTGAAGTCAATTCAGCATTGATTTTGTGATGTGGCGTAGAGCCATCCTGCTAAAACCATTAATTCCCTCGAACAAAACCACGACTTGACAACAATACTCTCAACAATAAAATGTGTATCAAGTTGGCAATAACGTTCAGCATTGCCTGAGAAAGCCTGAAACGCGATGGCGCTGTCATGAAACACTGTGCTATGGATATTGGATCATTTCGAGTCCACGGTGTTACGATTGAGTTGGAGTTGAGTTAACGATCGACGAGTTAGATTCGCATTCATATTTACATTCGGAATAGCATTATGATTTCAAAACAGACAGACAACAGCAAAAATGTTGAATATCAATGCGAATCTAACTTGTCTCAATTGTAACACCGTAGACTTGAAATGACCCACTGTGCGTTTCTCTTTTTATTGGATATGTAAAGAGAACTCCATCTTTCCTCTATCAACTGCGTTGGAATTATTTGAATTGGTTGATAAATAAAAAGTTATTTAATTTTAAAATTTGTCACATTTGGCTGCCGCATCCTGTATATATGTTTTGATGATTTTCTTTTGAAATTTGAATGCATTTGAACCTCATAGTTTTTCTTGCAGCAACATCAGTGTTGATGTACTGCTTCGAGTATTGTTGCCTGTGGGGCTTGAAGATGGTTGTCTGCAATTAAGTATTGATTAGAATCAAATCAATAACAAATTATTCTTGGTACGCAAAATGATTTATATATGTGAAAAACAATTTATATTTATGATGTAAAGCATTTCAATTTGAATGCAGCAGTGTCTTACCCATAGTCTTTTAACAGTACAGTAAGCCATTGGTTAATCAGTCATAATAGCTGTTCTAAACAGATCTTTTAAGCAGAATTCTTCTATGTGAATTTGATCATATCGTCATACTTTATTAGGGTTCTTGTGGCTCAGAGATGTTTTTGTTAAAACTTGCGAAAATGATTGCTAATTGCTAACAATAGCGAAAAAGATTTTTAGCTGAAAACTGAACTAAACTAACGTGATTTTCAGAACTATTGTATCACGTGTTCTGACACGTGTTCTGTTTATCTCAATCAGCACACTGCTGCTGCTGCTGCAGGGGTGATGCATCAGATAAAGAAGCTCTGTGAGACAGAGGTCATTGACCTCTCCACCAAGAAGGATTCAGAACCCTCCACCGGCTCCCTCTCCGCCTGTGCCCCTCTCGCCCCTACCCCCCTCGCCGCCGCGCCGGTGGCCAAGGCCGGCCCCTCGATGACCCTCGCCGATCTGAACCCCACCCCCAGCACGTCTGCCGCTGCAGCTGCTGTGAGCAAGAAGCCGACGCCGGCTGCTGCGTTGGCAACAGCCGGAGCGGCCGGTGCTGCTGCGCCGCTGAGCGCCGAGGGAGAGAAGGGCAGCGCAACATCACCCTCGTCTAGACTGTGAGCGGGGCGGGGCTGTGCCTTGAGTTGACATATAATATTTATTTGAAAATGAATGTTTGACATATTTTGAAGCAATGAGGAAGATTGAGATCCAGTTTCGTCATTTAAGTTTTATGATTTTAATATAAGAGTAAGATCTCTGCAGCCAATGATGTGGCATTAAATAAATCTTAGATTAGTTTGGACCTTGGATTAATTTTGACGCTTGACGAAAAACCCGGCCTAAAAGTTCTAAGGTGTTTAAAGCATTGATTTGTGGAGTCACTTTTGTCCTGTGACAATCTACAGCCAAGAACCTTTTTACAACCCTTTATTGACCAACTAGCCCCGAATGTTTTTATCGTTTTTCATTGTGTGTTTTCCTGCCGCAGACGCCTGAGCAGTGTCCTCAAACACAAGAAGCCGCCGAAGCGCGTCAGTGGCGGCGCCACCGGTCGCAAGAGCAGCAAAATGGACCTTGCGCCCACTCCGCCCGTCTCCGTCGGGGGGGGTCTGGAGCTGCACGCTTCCCCCCTGGGGGCCGTGGGGGGGCCCATGTCCCCCGAGCTGCTCCCGGGGACGAGCGGCGTTGGGGGGGAAATGGTGTCGCAGCCGTCGCGCGGAAAGTGGGGGAGTTCGATGAAGGCGTCGTTTCTGGCCGGGCTGCATCCGTCGCGATGGGGTCGGTCAAGCTCCACGGGGTCTGAGCGACCTTCACCTCCCATGGTCAGTCTCGGTGGATTACCAAACAAATTAATCCAAAGAATTTAATGATAATAATTTTTTTTCCGGGCTATGATAACTGTATTTGTAAGTTTGAAAACGATCATTTAAATTATTTTCGCCGATAAATCCTGTTGTACTGTTTTTGCCTTACTGATATATACACCGTGGCTCAATAAAAAGTAAGCCAAACTTCAACTATTTAAATTTTATTTATAAACGAATTTAATTTTTTTTTTAGTTGATTATAAAGTGTGGAGCGTGATGCAACAGCGAGTCTACCAGACAGCAATTCATGATGTAAACGAGCTCAAACAACGCTTGTTGGAAGTTTGGGCGGCTCTGGATCAAAGGATCATCGATAATGCTGTTGCCCAGTGGCGCCA
>JAQIWG010006445.1:0-13316 GCA_034695025.1 Chamaedrilus cognettii | reverse complement strand
TATATAGAAAAATGCATGTAAAACGTAAATAATGATGCATGCTAATGTTATACTAAACTAGTTCATAAATGACTGATTTGATTGGTCATTGTATATTTTAAACCGAATGCCATTACTTCTTTATTGATCACTACTGTTATATAATTTTTGCAGCATTATAGAAAACCATACTTTTCGCCTTGAATTGATTGCTGTGATTATGCTAAATGTTTGTTACGGTCGCTTCATTCAAAACCAAAGGTCAGTTTCTGATTTGAATGTTTTATTTTTATCGTTCAGCCTGTTGCTCACGTCAGGCTAGCCCTAACGTCAGAATTGGGCGCTATGAGGGCCTAATCCTGCTCAATGATTCTTCACGTGCCTTTTACTATAAGAAGAATATTGTACGAAATATTGCGTTGGCTATTTTAGAATAAAAAATAGTGATGTAGATGCTTGTTTGTCCAGAGAACAGACATAGCACCGGAAAACGTACACTTAAAACTAAGTTAGCTCATATGACAATAATAATTTTCATAATGGGCCTTGATTCTCATCTCCGGCAGCTTAACTTTTATAGAAATAACTAACGGGGAGATATCAGCGCGTCCGAATTGAGTCCCTTAGGCCTAAACGTGTGCGTTTACGTTTGGCTCTACTTTTGCGTGTATCAATCTGTCGTTTCCGGTTCCGATGTGGGCGCGTTTACTTTTTGGTTTGTTTTTTATTAAAGTGGTAATTTTGTCGTAATTTTCTCGCATTTCGGAACATACCAGTATCACGTACTAGTAGTTTATTGTGTTTGTTTGACTTTTTGTTGATGGTTTATTTGTTGTTTTACAGGCTCATAGTCAACAGGCACAACAGGACCAGACTATGACTTTGTAACTCATTTGTATTGCCAATTTGCCATGCTTCCCGGTTTTATACTGGGAACCGAACACCGAGTTAGTGTGACTTTACATTACATGATGAAGTTATGATACCGCTTGATGCACTATAAGAATTGAGAGCTTTTGACACCGATTTATTTGATGGATTGATTTAATTTTAGTTTTTTGTGCTTTAGGCACACGCTGTTTAGAGAATGGCGAAGTGCATGATTGGTCCGTCGATCCTCAACTCTGACCTTTCACAGCTCGGCTGCGAGTGTCAGCGGATGGTGGAATATGGCGCCGACTATCTTCACCTGGACGTTATGGACGGACATTTTGTGCCAAACATCACATTCGGACATCCGGTTGTCGCTTGCATTCGACCGAAGGTCCCCAGCGCCTTTTTGGACGTCCACATGATGGTCGCTGAACCAGAAAAAGTATATTAGTAATCAGTTTGCATTTTGAGGATGCATGTTAACTCTGTTTTTAAGGTCTTTGGTGCTCCGCGAAGAAATTCAATTGCAGCGTAATTCGTTTGGTTTTTAGCCATATAAAATTTATCATCTCAGGGTACTCATTCGTTATTCAAGCTTGTATGAAACTCCATCCATTGTATATTGTTGCATTTACGTTGACATATATTAACTTATGCATCAGTGTATGGTGAAGAATGAAGATGTTTAATGGAAAGTGTCCGTGTTCAGTGGATAGTGCCGATGGCGGAGGCCGGAGCAGACCAGTTCACATTTCACCTGGAGTCAGTCCAAGACCCAGTCGACTGCATACGACAAATACGCGCTTCTGGAATGAAGGTAGCCATTGCCATGCGGAGGTGTTTTAGAATTTTTTTGTTTTAGGTTAAATTTATAGATGTAGCAGATTGCCAACTATCAATTTTGTGACAGTAATATTTGAGAATCAGCTAATAGCATTATATTAGATAACCACTTATAAAATTCAATCTTGATTAAAATGTCCTTCAAAAAACTTCTTAGTATGGTCCATTCTTCACGTCTAAAGAAACCAAGGAGAGAATGATCTGAACTCATGACATTAATAAAATGGTATACGAAATTAGCTCGCAGAGATCAAAGGAAAAACCGTAGACTAGAGATGAAACATTCCAAAAATAAATAGTTTTAGTCAATATACTTAATTATCAATTAGTTTGAAGCAAAATTGTTAAATAGTAAATGTTTCTGCACTGCCAGTACTATTGATTGAGCTGCTGTTGTAGGTGGGTCTGGCGATAAAGCCGCAAACTCCGGTGGAGCGAGTTCTTGCGTACGTCGAGTCGGTCGACCTCATCCTCATTATGACCGTTGAGCCGGGCTTTGGCGGGCAGAAGTTCATGCACGACATGATGCCCAAGGTCTTTTTCTATATTTAATAATATTCTCCTCATTGGTGGTTGCTGTGAATGAATGCTGAACATGATAGTCTATATGATAGTCTATATGATAGTCTATATGATAGTCTATATGATAGTCTATATGATAGTCTATATGATAGTCTATGCTATATGCCGCCATCGTGCTTGAGATGTTGGCAGCATATCTGATTCATAATGGAATATTGTCTTTATAATTGTTTTCTTATGAGTATTTTAATACCAATGTCTATCGTGTGCTTACAAACGATACATGTGATATATGAATGTCTGCGCGTTGATCACTTTTTTGTGTTATTAATGTATTGGCAGCATACGAATTTAACTTCATTGGAGGCCAAGTTTTTAGTTAAGAATTTGATTGCATGAAGAGAATCGTATAGAAATATTTTCACAAGAAATTTTATAAATTTATGTTAATGTATGAATCGACACTGTAGAGGTTTGCTAGTGGTGTGATCTGGTGTTGTTTAGTACTATTAGATCTAGTGCTACTTGTGACTTGATGGTCAGTGTATCTAATAATCAATGGCTGCAGGTGAAGCAGTTGCGGGCGCAGTACAAGGACCTGGACATTGAGGTGGATGGTGGAGTGGGACCCGACACCATACACCACTGCGCAGAGGCAAGTCAGCCAATCGTAGCTCAGTTCTTTCTGATAGTCTTAGGGTGGATTCTATAGACGTACCTTTGTTCCCACCTTTACCTTTACCTTTGCTTAGTAGACAATTTAACAGCAGCCCATAACTGCCATTCAAAGAAGCATTTTGATTGGTCTATTTAAATATGATAAATATGATGATTGGTCCTATAAATCTATGACGTCATAGATTTCGAGTAAAATTATTTTATCCTCACTGAGTTCAAATTAACGTCATGATTTCTCGAAATGAATTTGTTTAGTTTTGTAATTTATAAAAATATTGCTTGTTTTTTCGAATAGCACTGAAGGGCTGCCGTTGAATTTCGTTCCTTAGCAAGAACTTTGCTTTGCCGGGCGTAAAGGAACGTCTATAGAATCCACTCTTGATGAGCTCGAATAACGACACATACACACTATTGATCATTGCTCACTGACTGGATAATACTTTGTTTCATAGATTGTTTAAAAAAATTGTCTTGAAGTTTACAGAAAGGCTTTGGTCTTGTACAGTCCGCACAAATAATGTAACGAGAAATAGCTTTTAATGTTTATAAAAGTATACGTAGTGTGGTAGTGTTAAGTTTATCGTGGAAGTTTAGTATTATTAACATCCAGCGAAAAATATTTAACTTTTACGCTATTCGCACAATAGATGCAATGTTATTGCTCAGGCATTACCATTCTTTTTCTTCAGTTTGAAACAAAAAATCGATGACCAAAATGTAAAAAATACTGTGAATAAATTTAGAATGATATAATTATGTTAAATCGAGTCCAACGCGGTTAAAGTTAACTGTTGCTGTTTGTGCAGGCGGGTGCGAATGTCATCGTGTCGGGAAGTGCCGTAATGAAGAGCAACACGCCGCGCGACGTCATCGCGCTTTTGCGCAAAGTCGTACAGGACTCTATAGAGAGCCGAGCGGCAGCAGTGCAGCCAGCCTGATGAGGACTAGGACTCTATTTGTGATAGTGTATATTTACCATT
Organism: Chamaedrilus cognettii; assembly: GCA_034695025.1. Lineage (NCBI taxonomy): Eukaryota > Metazoa > Annelida > Clitellata > Enchytraeida > Enchytraeidae > Chamaedrilus > Chamaedrilus cognettii. Next base: position 9,441 of record JAQIWG010006445.1, on the reverse strand, counting down.
CCTGCCGTAGGATCACCAGTTAAGTCAGCTGTTGGACTGCAGTAAAACATGAAATTTTCGCATGCATGTATTTTTCACGAATTTTACGAATCGGGTAAACTCGCAAAAAATACATGCAGCAAATATAAAGCTGTAGAAGCTATTTATAATAGGCAGTCCTCAAAAACACGAAAATTAAGTGCAGCAAAATTTCTCCGAGGCAAAACCGCTAAAATAACATGCAGAATTTTTGTTATATTTGACAGTATGTTTCTCGTTGGTTGGATATTTTCTAAATGCTATTGATAAAGAATGTATCAAATGCAGTATATTTGTAGATTTTTTGATACAAGTTGATTGATACAAGTAAAGTTTAGCAGAGTAAGTTTAGTAGGGGTAGTACGCATACAATAATGGTGACTTTGCAATAATGGTGATTTTGGCAAAGTGTAAGCCTAATTTGAAACGAGCAGGCGTCGTAGAGCAGTTACGCCTTTAGAAGAAGCAGTCGTAATGCTATGCCGGCTTTATCGAGGCGAAACTCAACCCTTGAGATCATAGTGGTTGACTAGCTACAATGCTAGTAGACCTAATTGTTTGGTAGAAATTGAAGCAAGTTAGGGATTTTTGAATTTTGTGGACTGAATCTGAAAACGTGGACTGAATTTGAACAAATATTGTGCACTTTTCAATGACTCATGGAGTCCTTTCAGCGTTTAAATATTTGACATTGTGTATCAGGGAGAGCGGTTTTGCGTAGTTGTTTGAAAATGTGAATTACTTTTTATATTCCTACGAAGCGATGTTTAAATAATTTTTGTGATGGACAATGTGACTACAACATAGCCTAACTATTGAGATGCTTGTAGGATGCCTATTTTTATTATGCAATGATCAATCATGACAAATCTAAAAATACATCATCAATACAAAATATTTGTATGCGTTCACAAAAAGAACATAAAATGTTGACCGAGTTTCCTCTCGGCAACAATCCAACGCCTTGGTAATTGAGTGCACTTTCTGTTGAAGCAAACGATGATGTCAGTGGTCTACATTCTATACAGAACAAACTTAATACTGTAAATAATCTGTGATTTATAGTTAAGTAAAAAATAAAAATAGTGAATCATAACAAATGCATAATCGTGTAATAAAATGCTAGATTTTGGCTCAAAAGTGTTCGTAAACTATAATTCTTCTTTGCCTGGTTTCGTATTGCTATCAGTTGCTCCTACAGTATCTGTAGCATCTAGTCCTTCATTTACAACCTTATTAGATTGAGAGCTAGAACTGTCAGTTACAACCTTGTCAGGTTTCGTACTACTACTCGAGTCAATCTTTCCATCGTACTCCAAAAACTTACTCAACGCTTCCACAGTTCTTTCACCCGCATAATCAACGGCCTTAGCGCTATTTTTAGAAAAATATTTTAACGTCGGAAAATCGAGTATTTTGATGTCCTCGAGCTCGTTGGCAGTAGAGTCCATTTTTGCGATGACGACGTCCGATCGATTGACGTACTTGTCGCCTAATTGTTCCCAGACTGGAGCGAGCTCCTTGCTGTACGCACACCACGGCGCGTAAAACAAAACAAAAGCGCTGCGGTCCCTGTCTTGTGTCACTGAATAGAAATTCTCGCTTACCAACACCTTGACTGGTTTTGCATTCCAGTCTTCCGGAAGCTTCTCACTCAATAAATCCTGTTTTTGTTTGCCGCCGAGCGTGTGTTCGATAAACGAACGTATGGCGCTTGTCGTTAGTTCGGTGGTATCCGGTTTATACCTCACCATTTCGTCTTCCAGGTTGATAAATCTAACAGCGGGACAGTCTTCGGGTTTCATTTTAAAGAAATCCAATATTTCCAGATTTTCGTCTTCGTCGATATTGATGTACGTGAACACTACCTTTGTGTTGTATCGCACAGCGGCTTGTTTTAGGTTCTTGAGCGTCGAGTCAAAGTTCTCATCCTTTTTGCTGATGAAGAGAATCACGTACTGCTGTATCAAACCTCCGAAGATCTTCTGCGACGCGGCAGGGCTGTACTCCGTCACGACGGGGAGCCGGTTTCCCGCAAGGAACGCTGTGATGTTCGCGATGGTCATCCGGTCCCCCATCCGCACCCTCTCCCCGTCCTGCTTGCGAAACACAACGATCCCTTCCCCTCGGACGTCAAACTCACGCAGAACTTCCTCCGTCGACGTGATAGCGAATATCGTGTCGTCCGTCTCCACGGCAACCTCAAGAAACGCCATAACGGCGTCGGTCGACAAGTCGGCGAAGAACCCGAACAAGACGACATCCTCGCGACTAATCACAGCCCTCGCCTCCTCAACGGTCGCGACCGTCAGTGCTATCGGCCCGGTCTGCTTCTTGAGCCACGCGAGAAAGTCCGCTACGCCGCGCCCTGCGGTGTACCGCTCCACCTTGCCCATGCGGAAGAACTTGAAGGTGGGGTAGCCTTCGATGCGGTAGCGCTCTCGCAGCTCTGTCTCCCGCGTGACGTCGACCTTGGCGAGGCGAGTGTCGTTGGTCTGCTCCTTGAGGACCCGCGCGACCGTGGCGTAGTCGGGCGCGAGGGCCTTGCTACGTGCACACCACGGTGCATAGAACATCACCAGGAGGTGCTTGTGCTGTGCCACCGCGTGCTTGAAGTCAGACGCGGTGAGGACCAGGACGTCCTCTTCCTCTGTGAACTGCGCGCCGCCGCAGCAGAGCGCCAGGGCGGCCAAGAGGGACAGCGTGAGCCGACAGCATAAACTAGGGGAGCACTTCATTGTTGCACTCAACAGCGCCTCCAGGCTCGTTATTTGTCAATGCTTTGTTGATAGCCTGTTGATCTGTGAGACAAGAAAACAATATCACACACGTGTGATTCGTCAGAAGACAGAAGCTATCGATGATATAAAAAATAAATCAAACTGAACGTACAATCATACAGCAAGTAGCAAGTTAACAATGTTCAGTCGCACCGTGCGAAGTAGACTACATGTAGTCTACATATAGGATATACAGGGGCTGCCTAGCCCCTGTATATCCAAAGCAATAATTAGTACACAAAGCCACGCTACTAAAATATTATAGGCTCACCTGTGAACTGCGAAGTGAGAGAAAGGAGTTTCAAAGTCATAGAGCCTACTTCAGTTATAATGAGGCTACTTCAGCTCAAAAACGCGTACAGGTGAGCAATGTTTATTTACTGGCTGTCCTAGGCCCGCGCGCACTGCATGTTACACTGTAGGCTTGACACCTGCGGTGACGGCGTCAAATTAGCGCCAGACCGATCGACAACCAATAAAGTGAGGCTCTGCCGACGACAATTATTATAATTATTACGAATCGGCAGACTGTTAAAGTTTAGGCATACATGTATGTACTTCCAGCACTGTGGCCTCTTTATCTTTTAGACGACCAATCGAACCATTCGGTTCTCGCGATCGCCTAAATCTGTTTCCTAATCATCAAAAGTAAATGCTTTATACTTTAGAGCCTACTCTGTCATTATCTCAAACAAAAATATCAATGAAAACCCATTACACACTGCACAAAACCGAACAAATACTTGTATCATTTCTTAAATAGAACTTCTGCTCAAAATGACAACGCTAAAGAATCACTAGTTCATCATTGCATCGACTAACATTCACATACTGCACAACTACAACCTGAACATATATGGTAAGGTTAATGATATATCCTGCTCGAGCCGCGCGAGTGATAAAACAGTAGATTTAGTTTATCCCAAAGATAAACAAAACACCCGCAGTAGATTTAGTCATCTTAAAGATAAACAAAACACGCATCAGCGATCAGACTGATAAGAAGTTTCGCCCATTAATCAGGCTCAACTAAGCGCAGAAGGTGCCGATCGGTTGATAAAACTTTCTTGTCGATCCGGACTGTTGGGAGATGAATCCATTCACTAATCCCTCCAAATGGGAGTGAAATAACCCCTGCGCACAGGGGGGGAGGAGGGGGCAGGGTGACGAACCCCTGCACACCGGGAGGGTGGAAAGGAGAGTGATCAGAAGACGAGGATGACGGCGATAAAGATGAGTAGTTCTGCGAGGGCCGTCACCCCAAACAGCACGAGCAGGAAGGTCTTGAGGCGCTCGGCGCAAGTGGCCTCTCCCCCGTCACCCCCCTCCCTTCTCCCCCTTTCCCCCCCCTCGCCTCTCCCGTCCTGCAACTCGAGGGTTTTGTCTGACCGTGTGGACGCAGCAGCCGCGGCTCGCTTCCTCTCTGAACACAAAAGGCAAATTCTTGAAAATAACCTGCAGAAAAAATTTAAGGTTATCGTTCAAAACTAAATTCTTTAAAATAATAATCTTTGATTTAATGAACATAATAAATATAAAAATTGTTACTTAACGATTGAATAACTATAGAATTTTAGACATAGACATTTAACTCTGTGAAAGAAAAAGGAGAATAGGCTATTAAGTTAAGTCAGTAGGCTATTTATGTAAAACGCAGAAGTAAGTGGTCTCAGGATATATAGCACGCTCGATCATCTACAAACCATGCAATAGTTCTAAGCTCTAGAATATCACAGCCCTCCTAATCGTATAGGTCGATTGTTGAAGTAATGACATTTATTTAAGATCACCCGTAGCTTCACTAATACTGACAGCCTATCCACAGCTTACATTGACAATAATTAATTAAACACTGCAACAGCGAGCCTCAATGCATAGTCTCACCCTTGTTCACTATCCACAGCTGCACGACTTCCAGCGCCAGCTCGACGCACACCTGCACCACCACCGACACCACCACCGTCACTGTCAGCGCACGACTCATGCGCGCCTCGATCAGCGACACACGCGCACCGAGCACCAGCGCAGTCACTGCGCACCAACAGCATGCACCGAGCACTCAGCACCAGCGCAGTCACTGTGCACCAACAGTGTGCACCAAGCACCAGTGCAGTCACTGCGCACCAACAGAGCAGCATTGCCCAGTGCCAGCTAGATGAAATGTACATATTCACATCTGGGTGCTCAATCTACAATGTGATAGTTCCGCAAACTCGCTACCAAACTGAGTTATAATGGTTCACAATGCTCTATCACTGCCAACGCTGAAAGCAAGGGAGTGATTATGATGCTTTGGTTCGTAGTTGAGGCCTACTACTGGGCAGAGTATGATACACGACTATACCCATCATGACTACAATCACCTCCTACAGAGTGAGGTACAAAGATAATACGTCTGCACTCTGCAGCCCAGAGCTCCCTGGGCGAGTCGTAAGAGATGACCAAAGAAGGGGAAACGGTTCTGCGCTTGACTCCGAAACACTGAACCAAACTGTAATATGCTTCGTTAATTGTTACTACACACGGTCCTCAAAACCCAAACACAATCACCTTGACTATCAACGGTTTTGTCTTAAAGCTAAAATAAATACAAGCTTAAATTTATTCTTCAAACTAATTATACAAAAAAATTAAATCCACAAAATTGTATATATGAAGAAATCCTGGCCAGGCCTCACCAGCCAGCGCCTGCGTGAGGACAGCGGTGAGCCTGTGCGCCCAGTTGAAGGCAGGCCTGGAGGGGGCGGTCAAACCGGGCCGCAGCACCCCCACCAACGCCTGCGCGCAGGCCACGCCCCCCACCACCAGACCCACCACCGCGTGCACCGGACCCGCCTCATCACAAGGGCGTAGAAAATATACAAGAAATGGTAAAGTTTCACTAAATTAAAGACTCGTTAAGTCAGGTCACTTTAATTGCAGTATAGGCTGACCGCCAATAATTATTGCACCATTATAATTAGCTCTTAATATGCTAGTATGCTATTGACTACTCTGGGCCAATATCTTCTATGACCATTGAATCGATGTCAATGCTGAATTGTTACATCAACTTGATGCAAACGGTCGTTGAGAAGGCGAATTAGTTAGCTTACTCATATTATTTAAATTATTCATAAATTCACAAAGACTATTGTGTAATTGACAATAGTTGTTTTATCCTCAGAACTAATTAGTCATGCTCAGCTTCAAATGACCAAAAAAGACACCAGTAGAACATTATAAAACTGCCTAAATCTGTTCCAGCACAGTATATCATACAGGCAATTTATTTCTATTCTTAGCATACCTGCGTCCACGCTCCCACTGCCACAAAGATAATGATTATAAGCGCGGCTGTGAAGAACAGTACTAAGAACATGAGAGAACGGTGAACCTGCGAACAGAATTAGGATCATGACAAAACAGTCAACTTGCGAACGGAAAAATAAATAAATAAATTATAAGAATTAACTATTAGTTCTAAGTCCAAGCTCATTTAATCGCCTTGATTTGGTAATATTATAGCATGGCTCAAAATGTTCTAGTTGTCTTCCTATCAAGTCCACTCTGAGTTCACTGATAGCATGATGCTGGCTAGTAATGACGCAGTAATAGCGGCTTGTTTGACGGACAGAAACAAACAGATTATAGTGATATCGCGCTAGCCTGGAACCAGAGCGCCGAGTCGCAGCAAGGCGCGGCGAGCCGCTGTCTGCAGTGTCGTGACGTCACCATGCCGCAGCTTGACAGCGTGATCCACGCGGCAAACGCAAGCGCCGCTGAACAGTCGGGCAACAACAACACATGTAAAGCGTGACACAACAGTAAAGGGACACTGCAGGGTCAGGTCATTTTTATCACACTATTAACCTAATAAATCCTATTTAATTATCCTTATATAATTCTTATTACACTCGTTATATTATTATTTTTCTATTTTTCTCTCTTTATATTTCTCTTTTTCTATTCTTTTCATCGAAATATTGATCAACGAGGATAAAGACTAATTACAAACGATTACTATACAAAGATTAATGAATTGATTGAGCGTTAAAGCAATTAGGACTCGCCGTGTATTTTGATGTAGGCGGGCAGGCTGTGGGCGTAGAGCAGGCTGACGTCACGCAGGCTGACCGGTCCCTCTGACGTCAGAGGCAGAGGCACGTGCTTCTTAAGCACCGTCGAGCCTTCAAACATTCACAGCTCTCACTGGTCAAGAATTATTGGCAACTGTAATAGCCGCTTTGATTTCTTAAAACTAAATGTACCATGAACATTTCATCGATACAGATTCCTAGCATCAGGATTGATACGATGCCAAAGGAAAGCAAAGAAAGTTAGCATATTCGACTGTTCATGCTTATTTGATAGGAATGAAACATAGAGAAATACAGCAACATAACTCATCTTGTGACAGCCATTAAAGCGCACAAAACAAAAAAGTTGCATAAAAAATACAAGCATAGCGGCTACACTATTTGAGCACATTTTATAATTTCAAAAAATTTAAATTCAGTTCCAGACTTAACTCTGACCTGCGTGGACTGACCCCCAGGCCAGCTGAATGTGAACTTTGTCGGCGAGGTTGAAGGTCTTGACGACATCCGTGACATTGGCGTAGTCGTTGGCGCGACTCTCCTGAATGACTGTGAGTGACGTCACTAGGGGCAGCGTGAACGAGCAGTAGAGGCGGCCATCTTGATTGCCGACCTTAACGTTCGACACTTGCGCCTGAACGAATAAAAGCAGAAACAAATTAATATGTCATTCATATCCCAGACAAATGAAGTCAAACATTGATGAATGGTATTTTTGATAAGACCTATTATTCATTGAAATAAATTTAGCTGTGACTTGTGATAGAGGTCTACTATAGATCAAACCGGTAGCTCACATACATATGGTTGCATTCTGAAACGGGGATAGACAAAAAGAGACCGAGTTAGTATTTATTTTTTCTATTAATTAATTGTAACCTGTAGGCCTAATATCTTAACCCCAAGTCGGATATTTTAGTTAAAATGCACTTTGCTACTTTGCGACTTTGCAACTGCGACTTTGCTTAGCAAAGCTCCAGCCTCGTCTTCGACACGCAGCGAGTCTCGACGAGTCTGTCTGGCATGGCGCTATTTTGAAGCCTTTTTCATCATTTTTCTTCACTATAATGCAGCTAAACCAATGAGGCATTTAAACTTGCTAAACAATACATTATCTATCAAAGGATTGCAAGAAAATCAAATAACTGCTTCAAGCAATTAGGCATATGCCAACAGCTTATTAGTAAAGAAATTTTAACATTAAATTAGAATTTCAAGCGTTGCGCCGCTGACCATTCTGTGTCGATCGTTGTAGCGCTGAGGGTTGAATCCAAGTTGTACTTCGTGATATCCATTGCTCGACACACAAGTCACTGTTGGATCCTCACCCTAGATAATCAGAACCACAACGTTCATCACAAAATGTACATGTATACTAACAGGTCATGCACGAAGGCCCATGACTACTCACATAAAAACAATTGCCAGATGCCATAAGCCCGATATTGGGTTTAGCAATGTGTGGATAGCGTATGGATTTGCAAACCAATCCTGCATAGAACAGCACCTTACCACCACGGGATACCACACAGAAACACGCCTACAAACTACCGGATACCGTATTTTGTAGGCCTAACTTGTTTCCCAGCCTCAAAACTTATACAATGCATAAAAAATTACAATACCTCTGCCAAAGTTCAGAAGGACTATAAGAAAAAGGAGAAGCTTCACTGCACCAACCATGAGGGAGTCAGTGGACAGAGCGAGAGCCACATATTCGTCCTCTGCCGCGCTGACCAGCTCAAAGTTGATCCCTGACTCAGAAGGATCAGTCCGGTAGGTCACGCCACGCAGACAGTTGGCATCGCGACAGTTGCGGGGGTACAGGAGGCAGCCCTTGGATAGGGAGCAACCCTCAGAACTGAACGACAGCGCGCTCGGCAGGGGGGGCGTCTGAAAATAGGTCACAGTGTTACTCAAAAATTTATATTATTAAAACTGTGATTAATAAAAGTTAAGCTGGTAACTTAAAAATAATATAAAAATTCTAGATATACTGAGAAATTGGGGGTGGCATTTGTCCCTTCAACGGAAGTAGTTTCGATTTTTAGCGCAAAAGTATAAAAAATGTGAGTGAAAAGGACTCCCTACTGAAGAAAAATAAAAAGATATCAGTAAATAAAAAAAGCACAGGACAGTTCCATTGGATTAGCGCTGGCTCGCATAGGACAGCATTTGATGATCATGATTCTCACCTCTGTCTTTAATTATTTGCAGTGACTTTCTTATTCCATAATATTCACAGCTCATTTCAAGTGACTACTGGTATAGGTTGAGTGCATGCCAAGAAGTGCCGCGCGTCGAACCGACAACCGCGGCGTGTGTTGAGGAGTCCCCTCTCCGGCTGAGCCGCGCGGCTCAATGACACGCGACGTGACGTCAGACCAGAACGTTTTGTAGTCCTTCACCACGCCGGCCCTGCAGCAAACATCCACCGTTTATACCCCTACCACATATTTCAAGGTCTAAAATGTCTTAAGTAATACAAACAATAAAATAATTAAGTAATACAATATCATAACATGTTGTTGTTGTAGTTCAAGGACCGTGTTACCTTTTTTGTA
>JAQIWG010006444.1:0-13318 GCA_034695025.1 Chamaedrilus cognettii | reverse complement strand
ACACCCAGAGGCGACCCCAATGAAAACCGATGGCGACCCCAGGTGGGGTCGCGACCCACCGGTTGGGAACCACTGCTTTAACAACTATGCCTAGCTAATAACTAATTGCATCAAGGCATTGCTTGTGCTGTCCTGCTTCTTTGAGTCAAAGTTTGGGAGAATTGAACGCTGATAACGCGAGAAAGAACGTTAACAAGATCTTAAACACGTGTGGCGGCTTTGTAGAGCCTAGCCTATCCTCCTAGGCTAATGCTGTAGCCTATGTATAGGCCTATTATAGGGGTCATGCATAAAAGACTGTGTAAAAAATCACTCATTTTGTACCCCCTCCCCCTAATCCGTATTCGTCCACTTTTACCTACCCCCCTCCATTTTCGGACATCTTACATTTTTTTTAAACGTGTTGAACATAGCTGAACGGCGGGGAAATTGCCCACCCCTACCCGTTTCTTGTGCCATTTCTTTGCCCCCCGCTGCAGCTCTTTCTTTGGGCAAAGCTCTTTTTGAAAACCCTGAGGTTGCGCAACGCTCACTGTGGTTGCTGGGTGGAAGGTTTGGGTCACTGCGAGGTGCTGGAACGCCGTTCCGCCTGGTTTTAGGAGGAATCGGAACCGAAGCTTCACTAATAGCGCTAACAATATTCAATGTGAAATAGGCCTATCATACTAGTTCAGTAACTGTAACTATACGCCTAGACCTACATATGCAGGCAGACTTATATGGATAGGCCGATATAATAATTCAGTGCTATGAATAGTGTCTGTCATTGCACCTTTGCCTGATACACGGCACACTGTCAAGTAGGCTGACATGCTAAGCCAATTTTGTGTTTTAATTTTAAAATTCAATTCAAAAATTAAATTTTCAGATGATTCTTTTCAAGCGACATGTCACAAAACAACTTGCATAAACAAAATATGCGTGAAAAAGATACGACAATTATTTTCATTATTATTGATAAATTGAAAGTAGTATGTTAGCTAATGGCATTGAACAGCCGCTGTAATTTCCCAGCCTATACACGCTATTATCATCTTTTTACTACCGTACGGTATTTATTATTTGTTCCTCAATGCTTTAGCATTTTTCTTAACAGGGGGTGTAGCTTCCTCTGCCCCCCCCCTCCTAGAACAGCTATGAAGGATGAGGAGGCACAGTAAAAGCTGTTGAGGACCCATGGAGGGCCCCATATGGTGAGCGATCAAACATCATGTCAGTAAGAACAATTATCGGCTAATCCGTTGTTATAAAATACTTTAGATTAAAACAAAAACCAACATACATGGATTTAGCACAAAACTTATATAGGTGTGACAGTATTAGACTAAATCTAAAAGACATTGGAGATTAAATTATTTATTGCAATTAAGGTCAATATTTTATTATTTACTCGTTTCTTTACTGCACTATGATTATTTTGCAATGTGGTGTCCAATGCACCCACTTAGCAAAATTATCACTGTGCAGTAATGATATCAGTAAATAATGAAATATTTGACCTTAATTGCAATAAATAATTTGATCTCCATTGTTTTTTAGATTTAGTCTAATACTGTCACACCTATGAAAGTTTCGTTTTTAAACTCATGTATATTGGTTTTTGTTTTCCTTTTACTTATCGACGATCGTTCTACTTATAGTTAACAATAACCTTTCATTTTACTTATCGTCATAGTTATCGTTAAGCAGTATAATACGCTAGCACTGCCACGAATTCGATACATAGTCACGACTAGGCCTAGGACTGCTCTCAGAGGTGGCGGAACCGTCCGGAATGCCGTTCCGCCTGCCTAGCAGCCCAGGGAAACGGAACGCCGTTCCGCCTCCTGGTGAGGTACCGGAACTATGTTCTGGCGCGTTCTGGCTCAAAAAGAGCTTTAGGACTCCAACTTTAATTTAAATTTCGTACATTTTGGCCTAACTACAGAAACGATCCGCCGCTGCACATATATCACACTGCGTTAAACTGTACACGAAGATTAAGATCTGACTTAAAGCCTAATTTAAAACATTATAATAATTTGAAAGCTTTCCTTTAATTCACGCAGTCTAGGCTCTAGGCTTATAATATGCTACAAATTATTTCTTATGCTGCGATCGAAGCCTAAGGTTTGTCGGTTTGTATTAGTAACTCCACAAACGGACTACCAGTGCACACAATAGTTCAAATTGTCTTAGGCCTACACTGTACACTAAAATTAAGGTCTGACTTCATACCTAATTGTAAGGCTGTGCATAATTCATGCAGTCTAGGCCTAATAGGCTACGCATTTATTCCTTAGCCTAGGTCTACGCTACGATGCCTCAGTAATTGACACCTCGGAAATCTCACCGAGCTGGTGAGCTGGTTGAGCTGGTTGGTAATTCACGCATGTTGTTGATTTGTTGCAATTTGTGTGCATAATTTGGTGTGCAATCTTGGTGCTTAGACAATAGCTGCGAGTGAAGTTGCCAACGGCCAATTGCATCACAACAATTCAAGACAAAGCGGCGCCGTTTTGTTTCTCATCTATGGATTTAGGCACTCCTCATTATCATAGAAATTTTAAGATTTTTGTTGACATATTTTTTGTTGATGTCTTTTTTTGTTGACGAGACGCTGCGTATGAACCCTCTAATTGACCGGAATTTTTGACCAATTAGTGCCATACAGCATTGCATGCATTATGATAGTCTTTTCTTGGAGTCTTTGGTGTTTTTGAGAACATTTTGTTATGGTGCCGTATTCAACTTCTTTGTTATGTAACCTACCTTCAACTTTAATTTCTTTAAAAAATTTCTTTAAAAAATTTCAGCTTCTTTTTATACTTTCAACTTCGTTATGATGTGACCTCTGCATGCCCGGGAACAAAGAATTAGCATGCAGCGATGCAGCCCAGGGCTTCCCAGGCGAGTCGTAGAAGGTGACTAAAGAAGGGAGAAGCGGTTCTGTGCATGGCCCTCCGCAGCGAACCGGACTATAAGTCTTTGACTCAAAGTCCTTAAAGTCCCGAAACCACAATCACTCCTTGTGATGTCTTCATAGACTTGGTCACTAAAGAATATGGATTTGAGAAGTGAATTTGAGGAATAAGCGTATACGTTTTGCTTTATTTGATCCTGCTCTAGGTCTGCATGCATTTCTAAAGCCCTCTGGCTGCTAGTTTTAATTTTTGTATTTTGGCACGCGAGGCACTTTTTTTATTGATTTACATCTACAATTACATTTACAAATAAGTGAACTAACTAAAAACTAACCTTCTTTTTATCGTGTAGTCTGTTAATGTCCATGTTTTCACACAGGTTTACATGTTTTCGCCCGTCCTGATCAGGACTGCTGGCGCTGGGTTTTTACGGCCGGATGCCCTTCCTGACTCCAACCAAATAAATAATTATCTCGCATGGGGTTAGCAGCTAGCGACACTTGTGTGTTTAACAGCCTTGTTGAAAGGCCTGTAACGCATGGTTTCATGGTTTTGCTGCTCGGGGACTTGAACTCTGGTCCTCTGGACTCGAAGTCCGACGCCTTAACCACTACACCACAGCTCTCGGTACAGATAATTGAAGTAAGTCGAAAAGCGTTTTCTTTTTTCATGTATTTCTGCAGTTGAAGAGGATGGCTGAGATCAAGACCTCTTACACGTAATTTGATATCACAAGTTTTTGTCAAAAAATGGTACTTTTTGTAACTGGATATAATTCTTAAGGAGCTCTAAAATTAAAGAGTAGCATGGATTTGATGCAGCACCACTGTCGTAAGTGCGGTATAGTGTGCTGTGGCGCCTGCTCCGACAAACGATTTGTGTTGCGACATCAGTCGTCAAAGCCGCTGCGTGTCTGCCACACCTGCTACAATGCGCTGACCATACAGGCGCTGACCACACAGCAGGTTTCAGGTTTGCTTCTCCTTCCCTCTCCTTCGTGTCTTCTCTCTACTTTTGTTTTACGCAATTTTATTTATTTTTTCCATGCATCACTTGATCATTTTTGCAGTTATTCTTTTTAGAACATTATGTGACAATTTAAGTTCATATTTTTGAGACATTTTAATAGATACTTGAACGACTGCACAGTTTTGAACATAATAAATTTATCACAGTTGTTATTAGGCATTTGTAAATAAAAATACAATGTTGATTAATTATAATACAATTTTTATCCCTCATACTCTGAACAAGTATACAGTCTGCTCCCCCTGCTCTAAGCAAGTATACAGTGTGTCTCCCTTGCCCTGAGCAAGTTCAGTTGTTTTGTGAAGTTGCGGTAATTTGTAAATCAAAAAGTTATGATTAGAAACCCTGCCCTCCACCCTGGTCATGAGTTTTACATGGGAGGGAAAAAGCTGAGCTTAAGAGGCATAAATATTGCGGAGCTTATGCCCCTCCTCCCCGCTAAATTCCTTGCTACCCCCTTCAAAACAACCACGCGATGGGGCTGCCTCAGGGATTTATCTGCACCCCCCCTACACCCCTCCACTTTTTTATTACACCCCCCCTACACCACCCAAAAATTAGGGCTTGAACACCCCCGCTAAGGGGGGGTAGGGGGGGTTTAGTTCAAAAAGTGGGAGGGGTGTAGGGGGGGTGTAATAGTGAGAAATTTTTTGACAATCTTCGTTCAGAATGAATAATGGAGTTGAAAAAAAATCTGACACCCCCTGGATTTTGTGACACCCCCCAATTTTTTCAATCCTGAATAAATGCCTGGGCTGTTTTTACAATAAAATGGAATGATTATGATAATTTTGGGTGCTGAATACCGGTAATAATAATACAAACTCAATACAGGCTACCTGCACACATACTCCATGGTGCTGATTGGGGATCAGCTGTTAAACTACTGTGCAAAAATCTAAGTGAAACTCCTAAATTAAAAAAACAACCTGCTGGCTTCATCAATTTGTGTTATAATTAACATAAATTTTTGCCAACTTTTGTGGGCTAAAACTTCAAAGTCTACACAAAAGTCCTGTTTTTATTTATATGACCTATTTCATAACTTCTCAAATGATTCAGTTACCCTTGCCCTTATGTGATTTCATGGTCAACAGGAGGAGCAGGTTCAGATTCATCATTTGATGACGACTCCGATGTCGAAGATGACATGGACAGCAGTAAGATCAGGGAGCCACATCGAGTTGGTTCACTACATATATTTAGTTAATTTTTTATCTTAAATGGCATGAGTATGTACACAATTTAAAAGTAACTTCAATTCTGTCTTAAATCTTTGTAATTCTTTTCGTTTCATTTAATTTCGAATTGCAAGTTACTTTTAAATTGCTTAGGTCTACTGGAACATCCTCATGCAACTCTTGCCAGTACTATTTAGGTTACTAATGAGTTCGATAGTCTATTATTTAGGACTAGCAGTGGAGCCTGTCCTAGGACAGTTGTTACGTTGCAACCCCTAACCCCACATCTTCCCTCGTTTCACTTTATTTCCCATCTCCCTCCCCACCCTTCTCTCTGCCATCTCTCCCCCCTCCCATCCCCCCTCTCATCCCACACCCAACTGGCCCCCCTGCGGCCTCCCTTTCCACCCCGTCGGCACAATCTAATAACTCCTTATATAATGGGCCTAAACAATATTAATACTGTAACTCCTCCCACTATCCCAACATCTCCCCCACGCCACGCCCCCCGTCGCCACGGCCCCCCTCGCCACGGCCCCTGTCGCCACGCCCCCACGCAAACACTGGCAGCTCACTTAAAGCGAGCTGCCAGTAATCGCGAAAGTCTTCACAGCGGTTATAAAACTTTTTTCTTACAGACCGATGGTCTGACGGGCAAGAAAAGACAAGACATTTATTCACTAGCAGAGCAAAAAACACAAAGTAACAACAAATAATTAGGGATAAACTGTCAATAAATTTTGTGTTTTCCGTCACGTTAGCCGGCTGTCAGAGAGGCAAAAACCGCCTATCAAAGTGATCGCCGATATACTCTAATTATCAGCTTAGCACGCTCAAATTTTAACATTACGTTAATTAATTACGTTAATTAACTATTATGTCAATTTATGTGCCTTTACTATAAAAAAATATCTACTTGCTACTATTTCCTTCAATAATATACCGAACTAAATGGAAAATAGTCGAAGTAATATACTAAATTTTACAATTTCTGGGGCTTTGGGCCCCAGGGTGTGGGGTTCATTACCGGTCCATCTTCTGGACTCTGAGAGTTTGTTTATTTTTAAAAGAAAAGTTTCCAAGTATTTCTTGTCATTTTACTAGTAGGAATATGTATAAAAATTGTTACTACATTAAGCCAGATTATTTTGTGTTTCATGGTGTATTTCATAATCTTTTCACCTGTATTCTATTTTTCATGTAAAATATTATGTATTTTTTTGTTTGTAATTTATGATGCAATCGATACATTGTCATTAATTTGCTGCAAGGGGGGTTAGGCATGGGCATATTGCCTTTATGGAGATGTATTCTCTTTATGCTTAGCCAGGTAACTTGACACTTTGTGCATTTATTTCTTGTATGTATTTATGTACTGAAGTTACAAATGTGAATAAAGAATGCTTTTTTTTAATACTTAAAATTTAGTTGTTTGAAGTTTGGTGTGTAGCACAAAGACTTTAATACTGTCCAGTTCTGTGCAAGGGAGCCCGCACAGAAACGCTCCCCTTCTTTATTCGCCTTTTACGACTCGCCCAGGGAGCTCTGGGCTGCAAACTAGTTCTTGTACCAGGGGGTTCAAACAAAATTTTACAAGAAATTGTATAGGTATGTGCAGTATTGAGAAAAATGAGCACAGCATGATTACTGGCTATAATGCAAACACAGTTTTTCCCAGTCGCAGTCTAGCCTTGACTTCAACACTGTCCGGCCAGAGCAAGTTTTGACTTGCCATGCAAGGTTCTCATTCAAACGATGCATCTTTGCGCGCCTGTCAGGGCGCCGTGATCGGCAATGCGGTGGTCGGCTGGAAGTTGATCTACGCTGGGACGGCTTGCCCCTTGATGATAGTACTCCGGAGGATTGGCTGGAGCCGCTTAGACCACGGTGGCCTCGCCTGTCACCAAGTAGGGAAACGAAAAATTGTTACTCTGAGTTTCGTAGATCGATGCAATCACTGCCCTCTGATCAGCCGCAGCCGAAGCGGTGACGTCGTTGCATTTCTTCACGGTCGCTGAGCTCGTCCTCTGTCTGTGAGCAGGATCAGGCCCGAGACCACCTTGCCCATCTGAGGGATGTGTAGATCAGGATGATATCGTCCATTTTGCGATAGGTTTTTCCCTGCCCTCCCTTAGGGTTGATCCTCTTCAGAAGAGCACCCGGCCACGGGTCAAGCTTCTCGGCGACCTCCAGTACCACTTGCTTCGCATCACTGATTTCAGCAGGTGTAAAAAATGTGCATATTCCGGACGTCAACGGTTTAATATCCATTTTGTGGTAATAGTTGTAATAATAATTATAATAATAGTTGTGAGTTCACTAACGATGAACTCAGCCATTGTATTTGAAGGATAGTTGTCCGGCAGCGAAGTGATATAGCCTGAGTTTTTGAAAATAATTAATGTAGTGATTGATTATAAATTGATGGGCGCAGCCATCTTTACCGAGCAGGGCTACCAAAACTGATACAGACAGATGGACAGGTCTAATATATACAGTGAGCGGCAAAGACGAATGTGACGAATTCTGAAAATCAACAACTTTTTTATTTTTTAACCATTATCATATCATTTTTATGCCATTTTATCGAGGAAAGATGCAAGTTTTAACGCACTGTATTCACAGCAAGTGTTTGATGTGAGCACCTGTCGCACGTCAGGCGTTCTCTGACGCACGTAGCAAAATTGTTTATTACATTCAGCTAACTTCTCTTGATATGTCGCATAGATGCCATTTGCAACGGCGGTTTCAGTTCCTCGATGCTTAATTGCTTACTACTATAGCCTACACTATATGTGACTCATTGTCAAAGGAAGAAGTTCAGAGGAGCTGAGGTCAGTGTGGTGATGCTCATGCGTGTTCTGTGCTGCAGAAATCAGACGCTCGTCGAATTTCCATTGAAGTCTATTCAGTGCTAATTTAGTTACGTGGCATAGAGCCATTCGGCTAAAACCTTTCATCCTCTCTAAAAAACTTTGGCACGATAAGACTCCAAAAAAAATTTATTGAAAATTGGCGATAACATTCAGCATTTATGTCATGTGTTGCCACGTCTTCAAACCAAAGCGAACCAAAGATGATGCGTATGTTTATTGACGCTGCGTCGCACTAAGGTGAAAGAAGTGACCTTTTTGCAATTTTTTCACGGTTCCCTACCCCAATAGTATTGTCAACTAATGACTCTGTTCTAGTGAAATGTGCTTTATCGTAGAACCGGACACTCCGAATGTAATATACAAACGCCCGCACGCGTCAGAGAACGCCTGAAACGCCGCGGTGCAAACATGATACTTTTGTTTTAGACACTGAGCATGTCTTTTTCGATTGAGTATGTAAATAAAACTCCCATCTTATGGCATCTTTCCTCTTATCAAATAGCGTTATGATTATTTGACTCCGTTGAAAAATCAAAAAGTTTTTGATTTTTGAAATTCGTTACATTTCGCTGCCGCACCCTGTATGTTATGATTAGAAAATTAGTCTTCTCTTCTTGTCCTTAATGGGGAGTTTGATTCTGGTTCATAGTATATACACCGTGGCTTAAAAGTAAAGTAGCCAATAAATTTCTTCAATAACTACGGAATGCAATAAGCGCTTTCAATGAAATTTTTACCACATTAACTTGGATCATAGCTTCATATTCCTGCTAATTTTCATTCAATTTCATGGAGCGGTTAAAAAGATACGAGTAGTCAAAGTTGACCTACAAAAAAACGCGCCAACCAAGCTGGGAAGCTGCTTAATTGCCGTTTGTACTTCTTGTGTAAGTCACTAATTGTTCACGCTGCTGCTTAACTTTGTGATACGTACAGAATGTTCAAATTTGTGCAACCTTTTGGTTATTCCATGCTTCAGGTCTTCAACGTTGATTTTTTTCTTACGCGTTTTTGTAACAAGCACCATGCTACTAAATTTTGATAATTGACAGCGCGCCACTTTGATGCTCAATGCTTTGTGTTATTCTTCTTTTATGCCACGTTCTTCGATCGTTTTACGTGCATGTTGGAACCAAATTTTGTTGAAACCTGAAGTGTACATTCCTGGATTGCTAACAATAATTGAATTAGAATGTAAAAGAGATCGTTACCACAAAATTGTTGATGCAAATAGCAATTAAGCAGTTTTCCAGCTTGGTTGATGCGCTTTTTTGTAGGTCAACTATGACTACTTGTATCTTTTTAACCGCTCGATCTAATTCAACGAACATTGACAGAAATATGAAGCAATGATCCAAGTTGATGTGATAAAAATTTCATTGACACCGCATATTGCGTTCCGTAGTCATTGAAGAAATTCATTGGGTCCTTTACTTTGAGCCACGGTGTATATGTAATAAGTAATATGTTGTTTGGTTGATTTGGTCAATCAGGGCACAATGCTGTAGGGCTAATGCTGAGGTATAGCATTTTAGGGTTCAGCATGAAATATTGTGAATAGTGTATTTCAAGCTAGCGGCACACTAACTTAATATGCGTAGCCTTTGATACAGGCTATACAATGATACATCAGCGACCTCAACAGTATTATTTTTTTTCAATCAAAACTTTTGTATTTTTGCTGATGGATATGTTGTTGAATATGATACATGTTGTGTAAAATTTTCAAATGAGTATTATTATATTGGTTCTATACAAGGTGACTCACAAGTATTGACCCAACTCTCTAGACCTAACTTCGGCAGTTCATCAATTAGCTTCATGCTGAATACATACAATTAAGGCCAGCTATGCAAGCTATAAGTAACCATCATCGCATAATTAGCGTGTACAATGTACTTCGCCCACTTTATTTTTTAGCATAAGCAGAATGACGTCATCATGACGCCGCTAACGGAAGACGACCGAATCCTGCTTAAAATGATAAGAACTAAAAACAAGCGCCTGTCCAGATTCCAATGATGAATGAATTCTCTGCCAGAAACAGAAGTAAACGTAATCTAAATCGACTTGCATCAACAAATTTCGGCATCTGGATTCTGGTGCATCAAAGCATTGACTTGCTAGTGGCTATTTACATTCGGTACCTAGCGCAGAAAGCATTGCTCATGTAGAGGAACTGATATGCAGTCAGGAGGATAATCCTGGCGCGATCAAGAGTCCCTGTGAGATAGAGCGTGAGACTCGGATATTGCGAAGCAGTGCACAGCTTATTGCTAAGAAACTTAAATTTGAAAAAGTTTTGTCACCATGAGCTTTACAAATTGTAAGGTGCTGATTTGGTAAAGTGATTGACTGCCTGCAAAAGACCCCAAAAGCGCTTGACACCAAAGAAAATTAACAAGACTTGGTTCTCTGATCAGAAAATAATTCACAGCTCAGACACTAACAAACACTCAGAACGATCGTTTGTATGCGAATGCTTCACACAAGCCTGACGTCGCTCCACCTCGTCCTTTAAAGATCGCTAACACTTCACTCAAAGCGTTATGGTTTCAGTCACTGTCTCCAAACTCCTTTAAAAAGCTTTTTGTTACACCCAAGGCCAGACAGTGTGTGCTTCTGTGACGAGGTACTTGAGCGAGGTCTCTCAGACCTACGTCAAGATACGTAAGTTACTTTATTTTTCTATCAGTTGGAGCACTGTCTCATCGATCTCGTCATGTAGTCAAATTTTTATAAGCGAATGTCCTGGAGTTCATCGAATCAAAAAACTGATCGCTGAGTTATCCAGAGTTAAATCCTGTTCATTTCTCTGGGATCCTAGTTTATCATGAGCAGATGCAAAACGTTCAACATCTTAAATATGTTATCGCACTGGTGGACTGAACTCAGCCAGAAACTCATCGATGGAGCCATAGACCAATGGGGACGAAGAATTGATTCGAGCCTGTGATGACATGTCAAATATTCATATTTTTAACTAAACGTGTTTAAGTTTGCTAGGCCTACTCTCAGTTAAAGCTTAATTGGAAGACTTTCAAACAAAAAGTAGTATTGTGTGTTGCTACTGAGCCATTTAAGAAAAAGGACTTCATATTACTCAGAATTGCTCAATCTCCTGAGAGATTTATCACTTCATGAAATTTGTGCAAAAAGTATTTGAGCTATAAATATGAAATTTGATAGCGTTGTAGGCAATATAACTAGCTTTTACTTGGTACATTCGACAAGAGCGTTGTTACTCAACTGCCTAACTCACATGCCTCCAAAGTTGTATTAATACTTTTGGAGTCACCCTGTATTATATTTCTTTAGAAATGCATAGATTCAAGACAGAAAAGTCGGTTGATACATTATACCTGGTATATGATGAGGCGTGCCGCGTGTTATCTTAAATTTATTTTTGGCTTGCACAAGTGTATTCTAAGCAGTACGTACTGAATTTTATACCACATTTGATGTTTTTTGGTTTCAGCCGACCTTCTACAGTGCCAATATCAAAGTGGATTTGCTCGAAAGATAGGCCTATATTTAGATGATTTTTGAGTATTTGTTGTCAAGTCACATTACAAGCTGTTATAGTCGTTGTATTTCATACTTCACAATAGTCTATACGCAGTGAATTTAATCGTTAACAATGATTACCAATAATTTATGAAGGATATAATTATGCAAATCATTGCCAATACGATCACAATTTTGTAAGTAATAAACTATGGACGCTGTTATTCATTTGAGTATAGCTATGGTTTGAATTCAGCATTCAACAGCAATTTAGATAAAGGCTGTTTGGAAAGACACTCCCCTCAATTATTATAAAATATGGCGTGTATGTACAGCTCAGTAACTAATAAAAATGCATCTATCATCGGATTGCATCTATCAACTCGATGAAAAGTGGAACTAAAAAATAGTGCTTGCACAAGTGATATATCACTGGCATTTCAGCATTTTCAGTAAAACCGCTTTCGACCTGATTGCAGTCAAAAGTCACATTATCTGTGCAACTGCAGGAGTGCAGGTGCATTTTTTTGTGTTTCTCTTATTTCAAACAAGCTAAAGTGCAGCAAGTGGATTCACAAAAAGTGTAGCAAAAGTAAAGATAGATTGAAGGAAGATCCACTTTTCCAGTGCTCGGTATGTATCTAGGGTGTAGACAACAGTGCTAAGACAGAGGAGGAGAAGCATGTGGTGCTTGATGAGGGGTGTAGCTTTGTATTAACTGGGGTGAGTAGTTTGTCTTAACTGGGAGATATGATTGGTTGCTGAGGGGGAGCAGAGGAAGCAGCAAGGCCCAGGGTGAGAAGTGCCTGGGCAAACTTGAATAAACTGTGACCAATTTTGAGAGCAAGTTGTGTCTCATTGAAACTGAAAGGTAAATTCTACCTGTACAGAAGTTGTGTGCAAAGTACATTGGTATATGGAAGTGAGACATGGCCAGCGACGGTGGAGGATCTCCGAGATTAGAGAGGACAAAGAGAATGATAGTGAGATGGATGTGTGGAGTGTCATTAAAGGACAAGTGTCGAAGTAAAGATTTGAGAAAACAGTTCGGTGCCGTATGTATCACGGACATGGTGAAGAAGGGGAGACTGAGGTGGTTTGGACATGTGGAATGCATGAAAGAGGAAGATTGGGTAACCGCATGTAGATATATTAAGGTGGAAGGGATGTGTTGGACAGGGCAGGAAGAAGAAAACATCGAAGGAGACGGTGGAGAGCGATATGAAGGAGCGAGGGGAGCGAGGCATGAATGGAGAGATGACAAAGAATCGAGAGTCTCATGTGGGAAACATCCAACCTGTGCTAGCATGGAAAAGTGGACATAAAACGTAAATGATGATGAATGAGGTTTTATACAGGATGAAGCCATTGATGCATGTTAATTTGGTCAAACATTACATTATGCATATTATAAATCATAATAGTGTATTAGAAATAAGTTGTTGTTTTGTATTCAAAATCATCAAAGGGTTTTGCGGTTTTGTACGTTTAAGGACCCTGTTTAGTAAAGAAAACTGTTACAGCCCGGTTATGTGCGGAGTGCTATGCACAGACCGCTCCCCCCTCTTTGGTCGCCTTTTCGACTCACCTGAGAGCTCTGGGCTGCAAGCCAATTCACTGTTCCCCGGTTTGCAGGGGGTTGGATTTTGGATATCATCAACAGACAATATAACCCTTCCCACTCCTGAGCAATTGAGCATACTGGTGCACTCTGTGCGTGCCTCAGAATTGAAATAACTGGTTATTTAAATTTAATATTTTAAAATATTTTAAATATTTTGTGATATTTTGTCAACGGCAACATTAAGTTCGCTTTCTGTCT
>JAQIWG010006443.1:0-13318 GCA_034695025.1 Chamaedrilus cognettii | reverse complement strand
GGGGAGACTGTGTGGGGGGAGAGGTGGTAGGGCAAGGTGGAGGGAGGGGGGAGGAATAGGGTGGGACGTGCTGCTGGACAAACAATGGGAGGTGGATAGCAAGGCAGAAGTGTCGCTGATGAATGAGGTGGGGCTGAGGTCTGGAGCGTGGGTGGGGCAGCCAGGGCTGCATGTGGTGGAGTGGGGCACGGCTGCAGGGGTGGGACTAGGGAGGAGGGATCTCGCAGGATGGAGGAGCCCTCAAGCTGCTGCAGCAGTGCGTCCAGGCTCAAGTCTTGCTCTGATGACCACGATCACCAGGGTTCGTTTAGTACCCAATCACCACTACCCCTCTCCAAGAGTAACGATTAGCATCGGGTTGCATTTTTAACAAGGAAATGACTGACTATTAACCGGTTATGGGAAAAACCGATTATGGGGAAATGACTGGGTTTTAATATCATAAACCTAGGACCTACAGACAGCGTACTGACTAACAGTTATTAAACAATGCTGTCAAATAGTTTAGCTATGAAGCTATAAAGATTCTTTCAAGGAAATTGCCTGCAAGGCCAAACAATTAGGTTGATGGAACTGGGTACCAGAAGTATATCACAGATACCAAATTTTTCAGCAACTGACATTTATGTAAAGTTTGAATTGATTGCGAGTTTTATAAATAATTAGTAGTAAAGATCAATTGCTACAGATGTGCTTTATGTCCATAGTCGCAGCTGCATGGAATCGGTGCAAAATATGCAGAAATATGCAGACACTAATCAGGATGTATGCGCCCTGTGTGAGGGCTAAGAAACAAGAGAGCTCGTCCTACCCGGCGCGTCGTGGCGCGGCTGGAAGGCCCACTCGTAGGACCTCGTCTGCTTTAGGGCCCCCCTACTGCTCGGGCCCCGCACGGGCGCGGCGGGGATGGACTGGCTCCTGCTCAGCGCCCCCCCGCAGGGCCCCGGGGGAGCGGAGCCCCGTCCCCCCGAGGGTCGGGGCAGGGTGGAGGGCAAGGGCGCTGTCATGCTGAAGAAGTACCTCGTCTGATGAGTGGTGAAGGGCGGGCGCTCTATCCCCGAGACAAAGTACTCCCGCTCTGTCCTCACATCCCCCCTCCCCCGTCCCGCTGTGCCCTCCCTTACCCCTCCGGCTGCCTCTTCTACCGCGCCACTCTCTCTTCCTGCCTCTGGCACTAACATTCCGTTCTCTTCCGTTCTTTCATCGTTGGTTTTTGTTTCTACATTTTCAACCTGTGATTCCAGCCTGCTGGTGCTGGGTGTGTTATCTTGCGCCGATTCAGCAGATAGTTTGGTGTCAGAGCGCGACGCGAGCTCACCGAGCGTCATTATGTGTGCCGCTGACACAGTCGCAGTTCCTGTCTCTATCGACCCGTCCATAATTTGATGCGCTGAGTCTCCACCCTCGTCCCCCGCAGGCACAACACGGATTCCCTCCACACACCCACACACGGGCGCAGTGTCTGACGGAGGCTCGGTGAAGAACGTCCTTCTCGCCAGGCGCGCTGCGGCCTGCCTCAGGGTGGCACGCTCAGCCGCATACTGCCCCCCACTCACGCCGGGGGAGCCCTCCCCACTTTTCTGCAAACTGCCCCCGTCCTCTCCAATCCTCTCCTCACTGCCTCCTACACACTTCAATTCATTCTCCGAGCCACTAGCGCCATCTTTGTTTTCTTGAACGCCGTCGGACACAGTAATACCGCTGTGGTGGATGTCTCTACGGGACAACTCCTGGTGACAGTCAGTGCTGGGTGAAAAACCCCCACACATCCCCTGCAGGTCGCAGGCCTTACGACGCGCCTCCGCGCGGTTTAATGAGGACTCAGGGTCCGGGCGGAAACAATCCGGGCCGACGATGGGTTCATACAAAGTGAGGCATGGGCTCTGGGAGGACGCTTCTGGGTCAGCGGTCACCACTCCTTCAGAGCTGCATGGATCCGCGCCAATCCAGTCTGTTTGGTGCCGCGGAACTTGATTAGTGTCAGCTGTAGGTGCAACCTGAATGCAAAGTAATCCATTGTAACTGAACTAAGCTGTAAATATCACAGAAGCAAAATACATTTAATATATCAGCGAATTGGTGGGATTAGCACCGATAGAACAAAAGCATTATTTACTACTATGTAGTCCAGGGGCCCATTTCTCAAAGCTTCGTTAACTTTGAGCTTAATGCTTCCCTAACTTTGTCCTAAATGAGATTTGAAATAAATTATTCCATTCGGCCGACCGGCCGGCCGTCATGAAGTCATAACATGGTTAATAGCGCTCCGAGCTGTGAAGTTTCCAATCACAAACGATAAAATTCTCCTAATATGTTCCTAGGATTATTATCTTATGAACTTCTTGAGACTAAAATTTGCCCAAGATATGTTGAGAAACAAGCACAGACTAGTGAGGAATGTAGCGGCGGCCACTGACCGCGGAGCAGCCTGCAGGCTGGGCACGGTTGAACCTGATCTCAATGAAGATGTCCGGGTGATCGCGAGTCGAGATGACCTGACGCAGTGTCGACTCGCCAAACTCGTTCGTCCCCCACTCGCTCGACGTCACGACCTCAGTGGCCACGCCTCCCCCGCAGGCCCCGCCCCCGAGCGAGCCCTGCCGACCCCCCAGCGCCCCTCCCACTGCCACACTGGGCCCGCCGGCCCCACACGCCAAGTCGGAGGAGACCGCGCCACTCATGTAATCAGTGCTGCTCGCGACGCGCGACCCTGCTTCAGAGCGCGACTCGCTTCCACCGAAGCGAGAACCACCGGCCGAGTCTGAAGGAACAGAATCATTCACATTCATCCTTTCATCCCTAAGGTCCATTGCACGCATATCGTTGCATTCTCCCGAGAGGCTCGAGCGCAGAGCGTCAGGTTGAGTGCAGTGCGTCGACCCTGCGTCACACGTCCACGAGACGCTGTTGTGCTCAGATCTTACTCCGCCCTCAGCGCCGAGCTGCACACTTGCTTGAGTGAGTCCAGCGTGTGGACCATCACAGCGGGGCCCCCAACCGTTGACGTTCTCTCTCAGCTGCAGACCGCACCCCACAGGGTCTGACACCCCCTCAGAGGGGGTCAGACAGGGCGTTGTGGTCGAACCAGCGACCGGGGGGGAGAGCTGCAGGCGGGAAAAAGCCGACTGAAACTCCTTGACGCCGAGGATCTCGTCGAGCAGCGCGTCGAGCTCAGAGCGCGCGGGGGGCGCCTCCCCCCACTCCACCCTCAACCCCCCAACTTCCTCGCGCAGCATGGTGCCCATAGAAGGACTGCTGCTGCTGCCGTACAGGCGGGGTCAGATGGACTGTGATGCACTGGACCTGCACAAACATCACCGCTATTGTCGGCTAGTCATTAATGACTGCTTCAGTAACGGAGGTTTTGTGTACAGCTTCATAAAATGGTCTGCATTACTGAGTAATTCAATCCTAAGAATCCTTATAATGCATGTTATAAGTGAAACACTGGCAAACGCACGCGAACTAGCCACACATAAAAACTAACCATACGCACACAGTAGCCACACACACTAACTAGCCAGTAGCCACACATACACATATCAGCACAGTAGACACACAACACATCGACACACTAGCCACACACATACAAACAAGCCACGCGTGTCGCTAGTTGTCTCACTCGTACGTCGTCACCCTCACACGCATTGACACACTCACACACACACATCATAGATGCATGCATGCAATATACCTAACAAATCTATCAAGGCTGCAGTAAGGCACTCCAACGAGCTCCATGTGAATGTAGTTCATCCTAACTGCATATACTACACATAGCATTCACACGCAGGCAGTTTCTAACCAAGACTGCATGGTTACTGGATAGTAAACAAGTCTTCACTTTCCCACTCAATCAAGTCAGGCCGCGAAGTACATGTTGCTGCGTCGGAATTGCATTCTCGCAGCTCACGTGAGACTAATTAGCCGCTGCCTCACCACGGTGAGAAACAACTGTGCGTGAAGGAGTCCATGCAGAATGAAGATAAAAGTCTATCACGTGATGCGACAAACGAGCGAGCAGCCAGCAGCAGCAGCTGTTAAGGTCATCAAGTAAGATTGTGGCGGCTACGTTAGGGCTAGGATTTAATCTTTATTCTACTCGGACCTCTTTATCGTACAGACGCAAGACTTGGCCACGCCTCGCTGCGCTTCCCGCACATTGGCGCGTATCGCTGGCGTCCTTGCGCGAGACGCCGCACGCTGCTCGCTGCTCGCTGCTCGCTGCAGCATGCAGGGCATCCAGCGCCGCTCAGCGAGGGTTACATACGTTGTTAAATTGTTTAAAAAAACGTTCAACAGTTTGCTATTAGACCGAGAAATCGTCCAGACATGGTAGGAGTCAGTTGCAACTACTGACGAAAAAAATGAAAGCAAAACGTACATTGGTCAAGATATCTTTATAATTCTGCATTGAGTCCATTGGGCACGAGACACGACAGGATGTCCCCCTTTCAAACAGATCGAGGCCCCGAGGGTGCAAGGCCCCGTGGCCCAGAGGGCGCAGGCCCTGAGGCCCCGATGCCCATAGGCTACACTGAGCGTCGACCGAGCCCTTAAGCCGCTAGACTACACGAAGCAGCGGCTATCAGGTGCAGCCGCCAACTGTTCGTTACAAGCGCTACCACCTGCTCACTGCCTCTCTAACTGCCGCAATACTTCACACGCGCTGCTAGTAACTTCTCCTTTCCCTGCTTGCGGAGACTGACCGCGGCCGCTAACTGTGGAGATGTTGCCAAACATTTAGTTTAAATCTCTTCGAACCCGTTCTTACTCCCACGTGCGCTATTGCGAACGTCAGCAAGTTTTTACCTACCGTCTCGTTTGACACTAAAGCGGCTCTTTTCACGCAACGAACAAAATCATTACATCAATTTGCATGGCTATTTTCATGCGTACTTGCGTACATCTACATGACACTGTGTAGATGTAGGCCTCTACTGCAGATACATGTATTATACAATGTCATGTCTACCGTTACTATGAAGAATCCATGCGCGAGATTTCTTAATTGACAGCTGGTGTAACTGAATAATGGCATGCAGCGCTGTTAGTAACTAGGCCTGGTAATAAGCGTGCAGAATGGAGACTTGCAGAACTGTGAGGCGACACGTCGAAGCTTGCTTAGGCATCTCAGCGCAATTTCAGAAGTTATGCTCCTCACTAAATCCAAATTATAATTACATGTAGGTCCCAAGCGAACGAGGCTGGTGGGTTCCCTGCTGTATTAGCCAGCATTGTTGTCAGCGTCGACACAGTGCTGCGTTTGCGAACAGCTGTCTAGGCTACTCAAGTCGCGTTAGCGTTACGTTACGTAAGCGTACTGCAGCAGATAGGCCAAAATAAAGATCTACATTATTGTATGGTACTAGGCCCAAGTAACAGTCAACAAGCCGCTGAAACGACTGACAACTGACATGTACATGTAGTACTAGCTAGGCTGCTGTGCTAGACCTGGTTTACACGAACAGCGCTACAAATTATAACGCATAACGACGGGACCAATTACGAAACAATGAGATAATTGTGCTAATGACTCAATTATACATCTACATGTAATTCAACTTGGCGTCGGATCTCGTGTGTTGAGATTTAAAGCAAAGAGGATCCCCTGCAAGGAGCAGAGCAGCGAATGGTGCTGTTTTTAGCTATTACCGCGCATCTTTTCATCTTCTTTTTACGGCTATATTTATGACTTAGGGTTACGTAGAGAATGCTCCACCGATCCGCCATGTTGCCACTCGTTAATTCGGTTCGTTGCACGTTTTAGGGCACGCAGGTCAACGCTATCAAACAGCAGCTTATCAACAGCTAGTCATTAGCTAGGCTATACATGTATCAAGTCGAGTTGAAGGCTGAAGGCAAAGGAATGACCGCAAGGTATATTAGACCTATGTTAGATGAACACTGAAGTCTAGTGCTTGGATTTTACTAAGTGAAATAATTATGGTAGACGTTCTAACCGGCACGTTTCAGAAAACAAAAATGAATGTCGTCATATTGAAGTGTAATTTATCACTACGAAGCATCATTTGAAAGCTGCTGTTCTTTTAACATGAAAACCTATATCAAATAAAATGCATAGCCTATCAGACAAGCAAAAACGAACTATATAAATGAAATGTTGACCGCACCAGCCTTAAAAATGCAAGCCATGTATAAGTCACCACTGCCCTAGCACCATGCTGTTTCATGAATTCTGTATCGCTGGGGCAATCCTGAGACCCTTCGTGGCTCAGAGGCCGTGATCTCAGCCCGGGTGGAAAAAACTCATCCTCAGATCGGCCGAATTCAGCCCAGTACCGGCAGTACCCATGTAGACTCATTCCTTCAGACTCAACACCTAAAAAGCCTCATGCAGACTCAGCTCCACAGTCTCAGCCCCACAGTCTCAGCCCCACAGGCCCCACAGTCCTCCAGCCTCTCAGCCCTACAGCCTCAGCGCTGCTGGTAGACCCTGATGTAGTCGATCTGGAGCGCGCTGTTCTCCCCCTCCTGGTCCCACGTCCAGCGCCAAGCCCCACGAGCCGCGTAGAAGGCCTGCAGCGCAGCCGTGTAGCCCCCGCTGTTGGTCCACGGCTTCTGCGCCCAGGACGCGCCGCGTCTGTTGCTGCAGCCCTGCTCGGGGATGAAGCCCCCCGTGCCCCCCACCGCCACGTTCACTATGAAGTGGAACTGCAGAAACGACAGAGCGAACGAATGGAATACTGTAGGCTGAAGCCTAGCCTGCTATCTAGGGGAGAGAGTAGACAGGCTAGCTACATTACTATTGTAGGGGAGAGCGTAGAGACTACGAATCATAGTGAATTTCTGTCACGACTGAATGCCAGAATGAAGCGGTAGGTCATAAAAAAATTCAACTAGTAAAATATTTTTGGCTCCATCGTGAAAGTGCAAACCCCAACTCTGCTAATCACCATTATCGATAAGCCAGAAGTATTAAAAGGAGCCGGGTTATCTTCTAAACAAAAACTAAGACACGGCATAGTGACGACGTCCCATCCTGCTAGTAAAAAGTCTGGTTCTCTAAGAGACTTCAGTTTAGTGCCGATGGTGAATATACGCGGGTGAGCTCAGTTCACTGACACCTGATGACATGATAGAGGAGCCTATACTCGTATACGCACGGCCTTGTCGAAGGGCGCAACGGAGTTGCCCCCCGCCCAGGGGTTGACGGGGGCGGCCCAGGGCGAGCCCCAGGCCCACATGCCGCGCCAGGCGGGGTTGGCGCTGACGAGCGGGTAGGGCACGTCGAGCAAAGCCTGGTTCTCGTCGTCGATGAAGAACCTGCGCAAGGGCGCAGCGACGGGGTGTCAGATATCGCTGAGGGTCTGAGTGGAGGCTGCTACTTGTGGCTATCAGCGGACCCTAGTGGGCCTCCGGCCCTCGGCTCAGCAGACAGCTTGCGCGTTACTGGCAGTGGAGTGGAATGATAAGCCTGCATGTATGTTGCGACATTCGATTTTTATGAAAAAAAGGACTTTCAAAAGTGTTAGTGAGACCCTGAACAGTGGACATAGGCTCATAAAAGACAAGTTGCTGTTTTGGGCAAGATTCTTTCGCTATGCCTACCCCCTGTCGTGAATTTTGCTTACGTTAAAAAGTTTCACCTCTGACAACATGTCAACACTAGGCCTACCCCCCCCCTCCCCCCCCCGATCGTCGTGAGTTTTGCTGATCACTAGATGACTCGTTCTTTAAATTTACAAACGTGGAGTTCGGAGTAAAAAGCCAATCAAAGCATAAAAATTACTCACCTAAATTGCAAACTGACTGGAAACAAAAAATTACAACAGTTAATAAAGAGTCGTTTCTCAGCCTATATCAAGATGAAGTGCATGACTACCGTTTTTCTAGACATAGTTCGTTTTTCTAGTGCTAAGGCCCTAGAACTCAAGCAGCAAGCATGCATATAGCGAGTCGCCCTACACACACCTCAGTCCGTTGGGACTCCAGTCGAGGATGTAAGTGTGAAAGTTGTCTCCGTAGTTCCTCGCAGAGTCGACCCTGCA
Organism: Chamaedrilus cognettii; assembly: GCA_034695025.1. Classification (NCBI taxonomy): domain Eukaryota; kingdom Metazoa; phylum Annelida; class Clitellata; order Enchytraeida; family Enchytraeidae; genus Chamaedrilus; species Chamaedrilus cognettii. Next base: position 5,306 of record JAQIWG010006443.1, on the reverse strand, counting down.
GGGCACGCGCAGGACGCACTGAGACATTTTAGTTAACAAGAAACAATCTACATGACATTATAGCAAAAGCATTTTAAAACATGTCCCAATTAGCCTGCTCTATTACGATATACAATAGTCTTCGATAATATTGATCATCTAAGGCTAAGCAGCCAACAAGTAGGACTATGAATGTATAGTTGAGGCCTATAGTAGAAGAGGCGCATACTTGTGGAGGTTCGTTTTCCAGAAGCGGTTCTCCTCGGGACTCGGGCCCCAGTGCAGCGCCACGCCTGCCCTCGTGATCCCCACAGGGTCCGTGCCGCACACCAGTTCTCTGTTGCCTGCACCACACAAGCTCTCACACCAAGAGGCAGGGCTTCAGTTGAGGATGCTTTAAATTAATTGCTTAGTTAAAAACTCAAAATGTGTAGTTATGAATGTCAAATTTTTGTTCTATAATGAAACAGAGGAGCGCGCAAGCAGCAGCCTACCGATACTTTCAACAATGTCGATCTCGCCAGAGCGAGGCCAGCCGCCATACGACCAGTCCTCCGGCAGCATCCAAATAGCTGAACAACACCACAGCCAAAGAGCTTTGTGAGAAAAAAAGATAACTTCAACAAGAGCAATAAAAAAGTATGCATATTGCATTCCTATCAAATATGCAAATAACTCATTTACACATGCGAGAGTTATGTCCAATTGCAGACATGTAGCATAAGGATGGGATTTTAACGGTGACACAAACCTGCCATTCAAAAGCTGTTGCAATCTAGCATTAATTAGCCTTGTGCAATTATATATTTTTTAAGTAGGCCTAATTTCTTAGCAGTGGCGATATAGGCAGACAGAAAAACAATAGAATCTATACAGGATCATAAAAGATGGCTCTTATTACATATTTACAGAGTCACTCTAATTTGCTTGATTCCTTACATGCATGTTAGGTAGCAATCAAGGTCTCTGAAACGGTAAAATATGAGCAGGTTGACCTACATACCTGGCCACAGCCAATCGCCGACGGGCATCTTGGCACTGATGACGACGCGTCCGTACGTGAAGCTGAACTTGTTACGGGTGCGCAGGCGCGCCGACATGACGGGGGGGATGTTGCCCGCCGCGCCCGTGCGGTAACACCCCCCGTTGTCCGAATTTGTGCATGCGCCGTAGTTACCTGCGCAGGAGGAGACATAATGATATGCATTTCATTCTCTGCTGGTTGAAAATGAACGTATGGTCTGATGCTAAATCTTGTATTCTAATACACGCTTACAATTTGTATGTCTAATCTTTAAATTATTGATTATACCTGAAGGCTACGACAAAGCTACAGGTATAGGCTTATCAACAAACAATATTACTGTTGTCTGTTGGTCTAGTTTGATAGCACTATGGGCCTAGTAGGCTATTGTTCTCTAGCAAAATTGCGTTCTAAATTTAAATTCCAACCCAACGACGATCTACTGTCTGCGCGCTGGCCGACTGACTATTTGGTGAGTGTGTGTAGTAGGCTTGCCAAGCAGTGTTTACTAAACAATGCTTTGTGTGCTCACGTGCCACGTCGAGCGTTCCTTGTTGCATGAACTGCTCGCCATAACTCTGACCCGTCTGTGGGTTACGCGCGTCCTGGAGCAGCGTCTGAACAACACCAATACTGGCCAACACCTGCCTCCAACACTATAACCAACACCTGCCTCCAACACTGATCAACACCAGCCTCCAACACTGATCAACACCTGCCTCCAACACTGATCAACACCTGCCTCCAACACTATAACCAACGTGTACCTATTAATACATCACATTATCTGTCTGATTCAAAAGACTACACATACCGTTCTGAAGTAACGACTTCACATGTCATGTAGAGCTTACACATGTCTGATCTAGAGACTACACACACCGGTCTGATGTAAAGTTTGCCGTTCTTCACGTAGCTGTTCGTCGCATCTGGAGTGTACAACTGGAACTCTCCGTTCTGCAACCAGACAGGCTTAATTATGCTGTGGACGCTCATCAATGCACACTTCCCTAACAACAACGCAAACATGATCTCACAACCGAATCAAATTGATGTTCACCCATTTAGCCACACCAAAGTATTCAACAACGCAACAGTGTCTGCGCCGATCTCGACGGTCGATCTCACACAACATGCATAGTCCATCTTGGCTGAACTTTGGAAAATTATCAGACATGAAAACCTGATTCACTATATACACGCTGAAATTTAATCGACAGACTGCCGCAATGACATTCAAATCATGGTAGAACGTTGAAACATTCCAAGACCAATCGCCGCAGCTCACCAGTCCTAGAACCAAGCGCATCCGATCCAGAGTCAGATGGATTGTGTATACTAAGGTCATGGTAGATTCAGCTGCTGAGCCACTGTGGCTGAGCTGCCATTGGCGCTTTATAAATTAGGCCAAATGAATGAGAAACCCGCACCTCCAAATTCATTTTGCTCCATAATAGTGCATTACACGGTGCTCCATAATAGTGCGGGCAGAACAAAATGAGAAAAGAAGTTTGATCAAACCTCTGTTCCCCTGGCCCCCGGACAGCTAGCGAATACAGGTAACATAAAGCCTCGCCTCGCCCCCGGACACCTAGCAAGTGCAGGTAACACAGACTCACCCCGCCGCCCGCCGCCGTCACCTCGTGCGACCACTTGTTTCCGTCGAGGAAGTCGAACTCGTCCTGCCAGACAAGCCTGTACCGGTCCCAGCCGTCCAGAGCGCCGAGAGGCGCCGCACAGCCAACCAGCACCAGCGCGCAGATCAGTGACGTCATCGCAGAAGAGTAGCTATGACGTCATCTACAACAGAGATCAGAACAGTGACGTCATCGCAGCGGCGGCGCTAAGACATCATCTACAATTGAGATCAGATCAGTGACATTACGTCATCCACAACTAAGATCAGAGCAGTGATGTAAAGGTAACGGCGACGCTATGACGCTACTTAAATGATTCGATTATGATTCGAATTCTTGTAATAATCATAGTAGGCTTATGGGTTCAACTCTAAAACATGTTTCATAATTCTCTCGTAGTAGATGTATAGGCCTATGCTTTCAAGCTATAATCCGGGATGCCAAAATTTGGAAAAGATTATCCCATTGATCTTTGCACCTCATCTTTGCATCCTATCTTTACATCCTATGAATCTTTGTACCTCAAGTATAATCTCGTACAATCTAATGTAGGCCTACGTCAATAGAAACAAAACCACGACTGTTGGAAGAAATAGACTTTTTTCATGTAGCGTGGTCTCGGGGTCTGGCTATTTGCTAGCTAATTATCCTATTTCATAATCCTTGAAGTAAGGACCTGTCTCACATCCGCCAAATTAAATAATTAACCAATAATGTGAAACGTAACAATAGCAATCATCAAATAGGCCTACGGCTAAACATAATTGCTTGATCTAGCGTCCAGCCGACAGTTTAGGCCGCATAATAGCGCTAGGTCTATATAATATCGCGGCAACACGCACACGAATATTTCAGTGAATCCGGGTTGCAAGCAAGCACGCTATACTACTCGAAAATAATAGCAAGGCTTCGCGGCTTGTTGTTGTTGTTACTCAGGTTGTTGGTTCCGGTGTACAAGTTCGGCGATGATTCAAATTAACTCGTCATTCTGAGCCTGTTAGCCTGGTAGGCAGCCAGCGCGGTCAGGCCATCATTTGCCGATCACCAAGTTCGTTAATCGCGTTGAAATACTGAAAAAATTTAACCTTAGTCCAAGGTCATCCATTTTCTTGTTTCAAAATAACTTGCAGTTGAAAGCATTTTTCAAAATTAAAGCAGTGAAGATTTTATTCCCGTCGAGACCTACATGTATACCGTCTCCCCTTATTCAGGTTCTGTTTCATATTAATATGGGCATGTGCTCGCCATCTGACTTTTAAGGCAATCAGAGATCCTTTTACCTATATTTTTACGAAGTCAATGTTTAAATAAAATAATATAATTATTAGAAATAACATACCTGCATATAATACAGCGACAGTTCAAAATGTATACATCCAAAGGTAACAATTATAAAGTGAAAAGAAAACTCAGTGTATGTCAAAGAATAGGCCTACACACAAGTCGTGCACAAAAACACTAAACAGCTCAGACAAAAGTCTACGTTCCTATCAAAAACCCCTCCTACCTAGTCGGCAGAGAATTGAAAAAGTAAAATAGTTCTACCTCCCCAATATTGAAGTTGAATGTTATCATCGACCGAGTCGAGTCTTGACATTGACAAGAAGCAGAGCTGCAGGGTCAAAGTAATGTTATGCTAGACGATAGGCCTATTTACTGTTTCAGAAATCCATCTTGCAAAAAAACTTTTTCGCAGATAACTAAGGCGATTCTAAGACCATGCTGGTTCCAATCCCTACGACCCTCATGCAGACAACCTTCTTCCTCGACACCAAGGCTCGACTGGCCAAGTGCTTAGCATTACAGGCGCCTACAGTGGCTTATCCAGTCACAGGATACCCATTGAACCGTGACGGCCTAAATTCAGGCAGTCAAAGAAGTATGCCGGATATAGGGGCCTACAATACAAGGTTACTGCAGGCCAGCCACGGAGCCACGGCCATGTAAGCTCGATGCCCGTGACAAAAACCTTGCCTCGCTGAACGTATTCTAAAAAGTTTAAGCAAAGTTTAACCTCAGGGTACAACACTAAAACTCGAAACTTCCGGATTCGGATTCTATAGTAGCGTCAAAAAAGGCTATATAAAAATGCTCTCCATTAAACTCACTGCTCCCTTGGGACGTATCGTGACTTGATGTTTTATAACTCTCTTGACAAAATTGAGTTTTCCTCGCAACAGGAAGTTCGAGATCCTGCGGCAGTACTCTGGTAAATTTTAATTTGGTTACGCTCACTCTGGCGTCATCATAGTTTTCCGCGAATCCCGCCAATCCCGCCATTTTTAAGAAGTCGTTGGCACGTGCACTATTCAAAACAATGTAAGAAAAACACGTTTCAAACGTCTACACGAAAGAAAATAATTTTGACGAGATAGAATCAGTGCTCAGTTTTTCTAGAACAACGTGCTAAATCGACTCATGATCAACCTCCGTTATAATTTATGATAGTGTTAGAGTTAAGTGATAGTGTATAGTATAGTCACAGAATATAGAAGTAACAGAAGTGACACTCGATCTGTTTTGCGCATCAATTTTTTATTTAATTGAAACAGCGCACTGCTCTGTGTTGCACGCACACGTGACGGCGCGCAAGATCAACCATTACATTCAAAGCTGCTGTCTTCAAAGATGACAAAATAAATGCAAAATTGTCGTCAATAAGACCC
>JAQIWG010006442.1:0-13318 GCA_034695025.1 Chamaedrilus cognettii | reverse complement strand
TTACTTAACCTCTGTCTTACTTAACCTCTGTCTTACTTAACCTCTGTCTTACTTAACCTCTGTCTTACTTAACCTCTACCGAGAATAATCCGATATCATTCTTTCTGTTTGTTTTGAAGTCCATGAATGTCAATAAAATCAGACACCACATGTACAAGCATTTTGCTAATCATTCAATTCTGTGAAATATTATAACATTTTGAAACGTCTAAAGCATCATTAGAAGTATCGTATAACGAAAGTAAGTTATAGCAAGATGAAGCAAAGTTATCAATGGCTAATGCAATCTCTAAACTCGTGCTAGCTAAGCTATGACAATCATGATCAAGGTCTCAAATCAAGTCAATTTAACAACTAGTTTACGGAGCAATGTGCCAATGATGTTATGTCAGTCCATACCTCGCTTACGAACAGCATCAGGATCTGAAACATTCATCAATAATTACAGATTAGTTTATTGCATTATCGATATACCAACTGTTCATTCCATACAACTGTAGTGAAATCAGTAACCGCAAAATGAAATCAAGACATTTCGCTTAAAATCTGCTAACTGCTCCTCACCCACACTTGAATTCTATCAACAATAGTAGGCTAGTAGCATAGATAGGACGCTACACAGGAACACTGACATAGTTATCACATACTCACCTAAGCATGAAACAAATTCAACATCAACTAACTGAGATACCTATCAATTTTCTCCGTTCAATTCACACCACCGTGGTTTACCCTGGTGCGAAGTCCCCGATAACGTCTTCGTAAGGCAAAACAGATATTAAACTGAATATTAAAATAATTTGCAATGATTCTTACATTAAGTTTTTATATGAAGCAATTTGGGCTGTGTATACGTGTACCAATAAGGTTATCGCTGCTCAAACGAGTGAGCTAAAGATATTCAGTATAACTATCATCCATATATTCAAACCCTAACCTTCGATGGTTTGGAACGCAAACTCGGCGGTGGGTTGCGACCAGCCTATATCGTTCCTAGCCCTCAGCCTCACGCTGTAGTCGGACAGTGGCTGGAGGCCCTCCATCACAAACTGGCCGTTCGCTACCTCCGCTGACGTCACACACACTGTATGCCAGTCCCCCTGCTCGCTGCCTGGCGAGTCCACGCTTACCTGTAAAGAAATCAGAACAAATTCACTTTCAAAATGTCAAAGATAAAAACTGAAAGCACAACACAAAGCGCAATTATATACATACATAAATAAACATCAAATAAAATGCATATATAAAATGATCAAAAGTAAAAAAATTAATAGCACACTGTATATTTCTTTCAATCGATAACTAAATCATAGCATATAAATTATGGCGGCCTAAATTTGTTTTATTAATATTTACATAATGAAAAGATTGTTACCTAGAGAAAAGCTCAGATGGCAATTCCACACTGTTTTTTATTCGCCAAGCAAAAGCTGCTCAAGAAAAGAATGCAAAGTATCTATGCCATAGTAAATACAACATCAAAAACATCAAATCAACAATACGTGAAAAGAATAAAAAAATCTTTGGCCTCAAAAAAAAAGAGTAGTGGAAACTACATCACCACTAGATAACGTTACAGTACCTTGTGGACTACTGCCTCTTGTCGCAATGGATACTTTAGTCTTTTACAAGGCATTTAAACGTGTTCAAATCCGATTGCTGTAATAATGCTGGGTAAGCATTATTACTTGTGCATCATACGATTGTCCCGGTTCACTCAGCCATCCGTTTTAAAGGAGTCCCAGGCTTTATGTCCGCGGAGCCGCATGCTATGCCGCACTAACCACACTGCTAGCACAAAGGCAATCAAGCCATGTAACATTAATAACTAAAGAGCCTACCAATGGGTATATCTCTATGCACTATTCTTGTCCATGTTCTTTCAGAACTATACAGCATTTACGATTTACAATATCATTAAGTAATCGTACCCTGGTGTAGTTGAGCTGATACGCAATTATCGGTCTTCCCCCGGTGTTGACCAGTTCCCAGGTTAGCGTGTACTTCAGAGGGTCACTCGAGACATTTGACGATTTAATGATTGCAACTCCGGGCACCGCTGAAATGTCGCCAGTCATGCACAATGCACTAGGCTCTGATTTTAAATTTTAAATAAAATAATTTTTGCTTAAAAATAATTCTAAGAAGAATGAAACTAACCAGATTAAATGATTTGATTTTTCAAATGATTTAGTGTCTTCCAATTTTTGCTGTCTTTTTATTAAATGAAAGCGTTAGCATAGTAGTCATTCTGCGCTTTGGATTTTCTTGCTTTGCTGGTTGATTGTCTTTAATTCCAGCCAAAGTAACAATTAAAGAATCTAATGCATAGTTGTGAGGATTAATAGATTTAAATAAAGAGCACAGCAGAAAGAGCCACAATCCTTGAGTCATGGACTAATATGCAGAAAAGTTATGATTAGGTTTAGGTTGTTAGGTTTGAGGTTAGCGTAGGATTATCTTGTGCACTTGTATGCACGTGTTTGTGCACTTGTATGCACTTGTTTGTGCACTTGTTTATGCACTTATTTGTGCACTTGTTTATGCACTTGTCTGTGCACTTGTTTATGCACTTGTTTGTGCACTCAAGAATAATCCAACATAGGTGGCAAGTTTTAGTCAGAACATACAGCACTTGGCAGTCATGACAGTGCGCTCCAGCGCCGGCCCCAGTCCCACTTGATTGCGAGCGTGCACCCTCAGCGCATAGCTCGTGTCCGGCTTCAGCAGATGAAGCCTCGTTCGATTGCCTAACGGTGTCAGAGATACATCATTTATAATTGAAAAAATTCATAATAAAATGTAAGCAAATAAAATAAGGCAGCAGCTCGGAGTATCACAATATGCTTCGCCGTTCAATGCTTTTTTTTGTTTTCTCAAAACGCTCTCTATAACTTAATCATCCAAAATATACATTGAATAGAGTAAAACTTGAGCACAACAGAATAGGCGCATTACTATGAAATAATCCAAATATAATTCAATAACGACAATTTTTGTAATTAAATATAATCAGACAACTCGTACACACCTTCAAACACTATCATGCTTCTAATTGTCAGTGCCTCAGCAGCTTCCGCAGCGGCCGCTTTCCGGTCATTGTCGCCGAGACGTGATCCATCGAGCAACATGACGGTCCCATTGGATACATTCGCAACTGTACTTGCACCTTCATCTAAATATTATATTCATTTATCGATTCATACTTAATAAAAATACATCATACTTAATAATTTAAAATACTAAATAAACTTATAATGCATATAATCATATGTGCGTCCATGCAATGAAAATTGAAAAGCATTTATTTAATTTTATATGTTGAGAGATTGGAATTTCCTGGCTTGTATGTAACTGAGTTTTACCATTAGTCGTGTGCTGTGCATGCAAAAGCCTTTTCGGAGATCTATACGTTCATATTGAACTTCGTTACTGCATAAATTGCACTCTGCGAGTCATATTTTGATGTGTACTGAAGTAATAAATGTGAAAAAAAATTGAATACACAAGCAAAAATTTGACAAGCCAAATTTTATAATATAATATACGCTAATTAAAGTGTTTAATTCATCAAATCAATGATTGAACACAAGACTAACAGTCCAATCCACTACTTAATGAGTTCACAGTCCTTTTTGGCGTCTGAAGCCGGAAAGAATCCCTCGCTATGAAATACCATCTATTCACAAACTGGTGAAAATAAATAAGAACTTAATGTGAGAATAAACAAACCTAAAAGCAAGCTCAAAATAAAAAAATTACATTAATACTATTAATTATTAAGACATTACACAAACCAAGGCATCACACAAACCAATGGATACAGGGGTATCCCATGGCTCCGTTTCTGAAGTAGCATCTTGAATAACATTTAGCATTGGGTGTACCACACCAACCCATGGATGCAGTCGGTAGCCTCGGCTCCGTCTCTGATTGCAGCGCGAGTGCCTCAGAGTACTCGAGCGCGTAGCTGATGAGTGGCAGGCCCCCGTCCAGCTGAGGAGCTCCCACTTCCAGGACGAGCGAGTCAGCCAGGTTCTCCACCACAACCAGGCCACTCGGCGCACTCGGACGAACTGAAACCGAGTGAAAAAAAAGCTAACCTCCCTTTCATTTTGTCGTCTGTCAATGTCCATGTTTTCACACAGGTTTACACGTTTTCGCCCGCCCTGATCAGGACTACTGGAGCTGGGTTTTTATGGCCGGATGTCCTTCCTGACGCCAACCAAATAAATAACTATCTGGCACGGGTTTAGCAGCTAGCGACACTTGTGTATTTAACAACCTTGCTGAAGGGTCTGTAACGCATGGTTTCATAGTCGAGGGCGCGGGGACTTGAACCCTGGTCCTCTGGACTCCAAGTCCGATGTCTTAACCACTACACCACAGCGCCTCGCTGTTTATTACTGTTATTAATTATAAAACCGAATGAAAATTTACATAAAACACATGCTTAACAATTCTTTGCGATTATTTTCGCACCTACGATTCAAGCAAACGATGTTATTCCATCTCCGTTTGCATGACATATTCATGGTGCGTTAAAAGTGCAATATACGTACATACAGGAGAAATTTAGTTCAGTATATTATCCAGTTTATTGGAAAACACATATATTATTCTAAAATTCTTTGCATATAATTTAAAGCAGACTTAAATAAAATCTTTGTATCAGATGATATTTGCTAGATTTGATTTAAGAATCATTTTTTCATACAATTTTTGCATAGAAATAAATTTAGCTTATCACACAATTTTATTAACTCACTCCGTTACTTTACACAAAATCAATCTAGGCTCATCAGTTGTCTAGTAGATATTACAACCAAAAATGTTTGTTCATTTTTCGTCAAATAAATGAACATCAACCTAAACATCAAACTGCATCATGTTAGAATCCTCTGCTTCGCTAGCGGACTAACCCGCCTGGCGTAGCTCAAACTTCTGCCGCTCGGCTCCGAGAGAGTTTGTTGCGAGACAAATGTACTTCTCGGCAAAGATCCACGGCTCATCCTCCGCCTTGACAGAGACCTGCACACGCGATACGCTACACCCCTGCTCCACGGCACCACTCAGCATTATCACTTACAGGGTGGAGTTAAATATATATCCCCTAGGAAATTAAAATGTTTCAGATGTATTATCTTGAAATTCATGCCAATCAAAATGTCAGCGTTTGCAATCAGACAATATTGCACAGGTTTTACGGATGGCAGGCATTGAATAACTGTACATCATATTGAGATTTTTTAAGCAGTTTTATATGATTCGCGCGTTTCATTGCTTCAACTAAGAAGGTCAAGTATTCAATGCATTCTTTGATAATATAATATAGTTTGAGTGCAAAAATGCTTAAAACAGAGATAACTCAAGAGTGATCGCAGCTCTAACATATACTAGGAAGCTCTAACATATACAAGCTTACTTTAAATGAACATTAAATAACAGCGTACTCCTTTCGCACTGACTGGTTAACCCCTAGTCGGATATTTTAGTTAAAGGCGACTTTGAGACTTTGTGACTTTGAGACTTTGAGACCTTGAGACTTTGCATCCCTGGGTCATCTCTACAAGGCATTTCTATCGATTTGCTTATATGCATGTAGTTAAGGAATACAAGGTCTGTGCAAAAAAGGCGTTTGAAGCGTACAAGATTTAACCCTGTCGTCGGATATTTTAGTTAAAATGCATCAGCAAGATGGCGCAAAGCCTTTTTCATCATTTTTCTTCACTATAGTGCAGCAAAAACCAAAGGGGCACTAAGATAAAAATATATGCATTCATAAACAGTCCTGAGATTAGTCATAAATTAAATGCAATGAAACCATATTGATAAAATCAACCATCAAAGTTTTCTTCAAATATCTGACATTATGATTGCCTATTAAAGGTTCAAGATAAGTTGCTTCAAAGCAGGCCTGTGTGATAGAGCAAACAGAAGCATGTGCCACCTCAAGACTGCTGGTGGCATTGTCCACCCCGCTCTCCACCCTGTACGTCTGGAAGGTGTCGTTGTTCTGCAGGGCCACGCCCACTCGCTGCCACTCGATAGAGGGCGCAGGCTGACCATGCACGCGGCAGGTCAAGTTGCGCTTCGTGTCCGCCCAGCCAAGCACGAGCAGAGCGTCGTCCGGTGCAAAGCGCGGCTTGTCTGCAGTCAAAAGCGAGCATTATAATGCACACATTAGGTGAATTGGATATCAAGAAGTAATTTTTTCTTAACATCTTAGAATTCTAGCACATCCAACTGAATATGAATGGCAGTAAATTAGGAATGTTAACAGTAGATGCTAATGATGATGCAACATGTTGATTATAACAAAGAAAAGTCTGATGCTAGGAATTGCGGCTTACATTACAGACGACGTGGCTGCTAATATGCTGCAAGGTCCCTTTTACTTTTGCACATGCCTCATCAGTTTTTAACCTCTGTCAGCCCCTTTTACAAATTAGTGAAGGAAATAAAGATTGCATTATGAGGCTGATTGGACCGTGACATTGTGTGCACTTGATTAAAAGGGGGTTCAACATAGGATTCACCGACACACGTAGGTTAAATACCCTTAACCTCGCCAGCAAATCCTATGCTGAAAATCACTTCATTTCTCACAGTTGACGACGACCATGCTGATGCGCTGATCGGTCCCGAGTCTATTTGTGGAGACGCAGACGTACAGCCCCGCATCACTGACACGCACAGCGCCGATCCTCAGCGTCAGTCCATCGGGCTGTGCGCTCGACACCACCACACGACCCTCCTCATCCTGAGGGGGACAGAACGTCAGCTCGCACTGCAAGGACCTTGCAGTACTTCCAGTTCTACAGAAGAGATCTTTCAATTAAGAGCTTACTGCATATACCATGCAAGTAGAGTAACATGGTTCATGTCTAAAACTTGTTTCAACTGCGTACCATTTAGTGCTCTATAACATATAACATTTTATGATATAACTCATGTCTTACTGACTTATTCAACTTACAACTTATTGATTGATTTAATCTTCATTTAAAATAATTTTAAAAATCCTATCCGTAAGCTTCACAGAGTTAAACATGCTAGCCAGACCCTGTCTACCTTGCATATAATATGTTGCCAAGAAATAAACAATTACTTTATAATACTGAAAATATTCCTTTGTGTTCAAAGTATAATGTAATAGACTAAAAACAGCTGAAATCAATTAGCCTGAGAAAAGTTTTGTTGGGAGTCCTTAGTACACCCACTTGATCATCGAGCGAGTAGATCTTGTCGTCTTTGATAAACGACATGACCGGTGGGTAGTCACCGCGCGAACGACACGAGAGCTCGAGGGAGTCAGTCTCAGCGAGCGTGACATTCGCCGTGAGCTCATAGACCAGCGGAGGCACTGATGATAAAAATATTCATCGTTCTTAACGTCCACACTAATGTCTTACAGGAAAGCCTATAACGCTGTGTCCATGTTAACACAGGTTAGACATTTAATATTGGAGCTTGGTTTTTATGACCGGATGCCCTTCCTGTTGCCAACCAGAATAACTAGTTACCCTGGACTATCATCTACACGTGTGTTGCCAGAGCCTTGCTAAAGGGACTGTAACGCATGGTTTCATAGTTGTGGGCGCCGGGACTTGGATCCAAGTCTCTGGACTCTATGTTCGATGCCTTAACTATTACACCACAGAGCCCCGCCGGCAGGCGGGCACTCTGGCAAGTGGAGGCACTTAATCCGATAGAAACTGTCGATAAACATCAACACTACTTGACACCTGACAGCAGCCAATAAATTATTTCAGACTGCCGCAGTCCACTGGATTAGAAAAACAAAGTCAAAATTTTTCAAATTGTAATCACTTACGCACGTATGGAAAAGGCGCACGTATGGAAAAGGCGTGATAATTGGAGGAATATCAACAGATGTGTCACCAGAATGAAACTCCATGTAAATATCAATTCAATTAACAAGTATCTTACACGTGATTGTGGTTGTGAGTGGCGTGGCCCTACAAAGTGTAAAGCAGCATTGAATTCTCAAGATGTCATCAAGATAAAAAATTAATTTAGTTCAAAATGTGTTCTGCATCCTATTTCCATGCCAAATTTACGATGTTTAACAATGCATAAGCATGTCGAAAAATACACCCATTTCCCAAACGCCAACCACAAGCAAATTTGTATCTGGACAAAACATCATGAACACGTTATTATACAGCCAAGTTGTGCCAGATAGAAGGTCAGGGGTTAAGGGTCAGCTCACCGAGAACTTTAAGAAAGCCAGTGCCACTGTCGTCCCCTATGTCGTTGAGAGCCCTGCACTGGTAAAAACCCGCGTCGTCCTTCAGGGCGGGCAGCAGGTCCAGCCTTCCCTCCACCGCATCCACCACCACCGACCCACCGGATCCGGCGATCAACGCGCCGTCCTGCGCACAGCATCAGTTAGCATTAGGCTCTCGTTCAACGATGCATTTTTTGCATGCGAATTTGCATGCATGAAATTTTTTTAACTAAACTACAGGCGCTGAAGTGACATCACAGTTTAATTGACAGCCTCGCCGCGCGGCGGCTCGCAGTGGTAGGCTGCAGTCAGTTGCACTGTGACGTTAGCTCGTTGTATTTTTATTACAAACTTTTTATGTATGCAAATCTGCATGCAAAAAAATGCATCGTGGAATCAGACCCTTATTTTAACGCATCGCTACCACATTTTAATTGCACAATTTTTTTCAGTCAATCATTTTATATTAGTTATATTTAATATTGCTATATTAGTATCACAATTGCTTATATAATTTTTTTTACCTGATGACCAGGCGCTCTCAGATGATCAAATAAGCAAGTGTAAAACACATATATGTTTTCAAAGTGTCTACTTACAGGCATGTATACAAACATTATCATTATGCAAATTTATTAATAATTTTGTATTGCATCTCAAATACCGTTCAGCTACTACACGTGTGTCCGAACAAGGTTGCAAGGAAGAATTATCTAAATGTGATATATGTGGAGCACAATTCCTATTAAATCTATTGAGTCCTCAATCTCCAAATATCTAAATTCAAAAGCATATCATTTTAAAATAATTGAAAGTACTTTCACCTTGTAGAACTCGTAGGTAGGAGAGGGCAGTCCGGTGGCCTTGCAGTGCAGACTGACATTCTGACCCTCTACGGTCTCAGTCCACTCGCTCAGCCTCACGGTTATAGTCGGTGGAACTTTAACATACATCAAACACATTTTTTCACCGCACTACAAGTTTCTTTCAGCAGGGTATAAACCAAGATACAAAACAATACAAAATAACTAATAGAATAAGTGACAAAATATTTATTGATGCCACTCATTGTCAAGCTAATGTTTTGCCCCAAAATCTGAATTTTCCTGTTGATTGGACCGAATTTTTCTGCTGGGGCCAATGTATTGAACCAATTAATGTTAGTGGGGTCAAAACATCAGGTGGGGCCACAGGTCCGCTGCTGGGGCCTTGAACTTATCTGATGGAGTCCGAACCTCAATGGTCCTCCCTGACAATAGACCTCTAACGCTTAAAATTTGAGGTTCCGAAATTATCAGTAAAAAATTAAAATGCGATCTCAGTTTTACAATTAAATTACTGGTATTCGAATGCAGAACAATAACCTTTGGATAGCCTTTTTACGAGCGATACTAAGGGTAAATTTTATCGTAGTGGATTACTCGTACCTCCGTTCCTACCTCGACTTCTAGCTTAGCATAGAACGACATTTTAACGGCAGCCCATAACCGCCATTCAAAGAAGCTTTTTGCTTAGCCCATTTAAATTGATATGCGACGTCATCAAATTTATATGACGTCATAGATTTCAAGTAAAAAATCCTTTGTTGACACAAAATTTAAATTAATCTAATTTCTTACGGGAATAAATTTGTGACATTAAAATTGCGAGTTTTTTTCTAACGGCAGATCTGGGCTGCCGTTATAACGTCTTTCTGGGTCATGGTAGAAGTCAAGGTAAAAGTGAAGGTACGTCTATAAAATCCACTCTAAGACTGCACTAGCGTCAGACAAGAGCCAGCGTACTTACTGTAGACAGTGACGTTGATGTTCCTCTGATCATATCTACCATCATCGTCCACCTCGGCTCGGCATCGGTATACCCCATCGTCCGCCTGGGTCACGTTACTGATCATCAGGCCTTGCGTCACCTTGAGGTATCGGCCTCCTGCAGCGGCACGCACGCTCTCAACATCAAACAGAATGCATTATGCCAAGTGATTTAAAATCATAAGGGGCTAACAATAGGAAAATGAAAATGAGTTTTGACAACTATAACATTACAATAATGTGTTTTGCTATTAAGAGATAAAAGCAAACAGCAGGAGATTCTAATAAAACATAGCAGTCATCAACTGACTTGTGGCAATGCGGCGTCCGTTGTGCATCCAGGAGACGGTTGGAGCTGGGACTCCAGTGACGAGGCAGTGGATGATCCCGTTAGTGTGGATCCTGGGATGCTGATGACTCGTAAAGTTAACAAACGCTATCCCCTCTGTGGCATATCAAACATCACGACTCTTGATCGAAAACAATTGACTCACAAAAAAAAACAATTGCTTGGCAAATAAAAATCACTGCAAGGATTTTATTTCAATTCATATAATTTTACAACGCTGGTCAATCAAAGTCCTTAGCTAGTTGTTGTAATCTTGCTTAACAACAAAATCCACATCAAGTGCAGCCCAATGCAGTGTACAAGTTGATACAAGCATCTAACCACACAAAATTCATACAAAATCATACTTCAATTTTAGTATACAAAATTAAGATTAAAATTTAAACAGATATACCGGAATTATTATTAATAACTTAACACTGACTAAGCCTAAAGAGAGCAGACTTGAAATCAAGCTGTGTAAACAAACTTCCATCAAACTTTTAAAATTTATGCTCCTTTAAAAAAATGTATGCATTTCCTTAACTTTCATTTGCTATCCCTTTCCCTTAAAAAGCGCTTTATACCTTACGTTGTATACGTTGCATATTTTACAAACATTTGTAAAAATTGCAAGTACAATGCAAGTGAGTTACCTCCAAGTAACAATCCGGCGAAAACAAAATAATTATGCTCTTATGGTCCCTTGATTCCCGGAACGCAGACAAATGTGGGCCCCGTTAATTAATTTCACTCACTTCACTCACTTCACTCACTTCACTCACTTCACTTACTTCACTCACTTCACTCACCGTAGATATCTAATCGAGTTGATCTCTCGACGACGGTTCCATTCAGATGGGACGCCTGGCAGGTATACAAGCCAGTGTCAGTCGCCTCTATCATGGTGATGTAGAGCTTCAAGCCTTCCTCCATAGGCTCCACATACAACCTGTAGAACACAACCAACCCACACAACTCAAAGAGGTCAAACTATTCCATCAAGTCTAGTGCTCATATTTACTATCGCGGGTAAACCTGAAGTTTTCTCAATCTCTGGATTTTCTGCCAATAAAAACGCCATGCCAGGAGCAAATGTATGATCACGTAATATTAATAGCAGATAATCTGGCCATTGAGAAAACTTGAGGTTTGTCAGCAATTGTGCATACAATTAGCGTTCCTTTCAACTATGCATATTTTGCATGCAGATTAGCATGCACGAAAAGTTTGTAATTAAAATGCAAACAGCGAGCTAACGTCACAATGCAATTGACTGCAGCCTGCCGCTGCGGGCCGACGCGCGGCGCAGCAAAGGAACTGTGACGTCAGCACTTGTAGGGGGTTACTTATCGGGATAGATCTTGTTTCAAGGTCATGACGTCATCTCACGGTTCTCACTTACCACATTTTTATCACCGTTTATTTTACTCTACGTGGTAGGCTTATGAGATCATAATCTCACAGCGTTAGGCTATCTTAACATATTATTACTAAACTCTGTCACAGAGTTACGACTTCAAACATCTCAATGATGAGGCTTAATTGAAATTAAGATTTTTGATGTTCTATTTCAGTTTCACTTCAGCTGTACAGCATTGAAAGACGTCATCGTGCTGCCAATTCATGTTCATTAATTGTAATTACATTCTCATCTGAATGCAATTGCACTGCGTTCGCATTGTGTGGCATAAACTTACGTTGCATTGTCGATGTCGCCGACAATTTGAATCGCCTGAGCAAAAGGGTTCACAAGCCGATAGTCAGAAACCAAAGATTTATGCTGTAGCTAAAATTCGAACCGTCTTTTCGAATAAACTTTTCATGTCACTTCTACTCTGAAATGATGGACATAAGCCTTCATGTGATCAGTGTACAAGATATCAATGGAATTCCCAAATATATATGTAAATGTTATACTTTCATGATAAAGTGAAGACTGCGTAATGTTCAGAAGAAAAAGTACTTTGCTATCAATGTCAACAGAATCAGAAATGTGTCGTTAATAGTAAAGAGTCAAATAATATTTAAGAATGGGTACAATAGACTATTCACAATAGTCTATTCAGTCGCCGATCAATGCCAGTAGTGATGTGCATGTATCAATTGCTTGTAGAATGGATCCACAATTTATTCTATCTTCAAGAACCAAACCAGTAAATTGAACTTTTCATGTCACTTATAAACTTTGTCACCCATATCGAGAACGATCGTAGCTCTAGAAAATCGTTAGTTTTATCAAATTCTTAAGATACTAGCGAAATCGAGACTATTGCCGACAAAGATCGCCACAAGAAAGTCTTGTATCGCAAACGCGTTGTGCGCCGCTGCTGCTCAATTTACTTCCACCGTTTGACATCCGATAGAAAATAATCTGGTGTCCTCAGTAAGTGCTATGGTACACAAAATCATTCCGTAGTGACAGGGTCGAGTGATGAAATTATACAGGCAGTTGTTCTCTATCTGGTCAGTGTAAAAGATGTCAAGAGGAATCTGGAACGAATATACTTAATGATATACTTTCTCCACCCACGATGAAGATAATTGTTTACAAGACAAAGTACTTAACCGGCCAACCAAGGCCAATAAATATCAGAGTATGATTTTAGAACTGTGAAAAAGCTGAAAAACATACAATGGGTCTAGCCGTATTGTTTTGTTAAGTCACCACCTCACATTTCTTAACCGATTATAACACCGATTTATAACCGAATATACCACTAATAAGTGAAAGTTTGAATTATTTCATATTGCTGTGAAGCGGAGGCAAAATGAAACACTAGGCCTATTCGAACAAATATGCCCAGTGTCTGTAATATCTGTATTTGTACATATTTGTACAAATTTGCAATATTTGTACATTAAATGTTTATTAATAATTCATAATTTTTGTGTAAATTAAATACAATTAGTAATTATGTTTGATGA